>CAUYUJ010018550.1:159804-177304 GCA_963575745.1 Prorocentrum cordatum
CCTCCTCCTTCCCCTCCTTTTCCTCCTCCTTGCCCTCCTCCTCCTCCTTCCCCTCCTCCTCCTCCTCGTCCTCCTCGCTCCCTCCTCCTCCTCCTCTTCCTCGTCCTCCTCCTTCAAACTCCTCCCTTTCCTTCTCCTCCTCCTCTTCCTCCTCCTCCTCCTCCTCTTCCTCCTCCTACTCCACTCCTCCCTCTCCTCCGTCTCCTGAAGCACATGCGGCCCGAGTCCTATCCGTAGCATTTGTCTCTGCGATGGGCCCCAGGTCGCGTCTGGTGCCCTCGCGTGGCGCTTTGGCAGTTCCGACTCCTGCCGCGGCTGTGTCGATGCGTCAGCGGTTGGATGGCGAGGTTGGAGGAGTTCGTTGAGTACGGCTTGTGATCTGAAGTTGTTTTGCGTTGGAGTGGCACTCTTAGGACCTGAAGCGCATGCCTGCATGTCCCCGCCCTCTTCAATGCCAACTCAGATGTGCCAGGTTCGGCCGCGTGATGTGCTTGTGTGTGTTTCGGATCGGAGCCATCCGTGGTTACTTGTTTCACCTTCCCGCTGCTCGAGGTCGTGGCTATTTGCTCATATTTCAAGCTGTCCCGCATGTCTTGAGGCATTCCTCTTCTGATTCACGCTCTGGAGGCTTCTCCCAAGCGCGAGTAAGCGCCACGCAATGCCAGGTGCGCCCAACAGTTGAATGGTGCATCTTAAGTCTTACGCCGATGTTACTTCCAAGTGGTCGGGCTGGGTTCTTGTTCACACTTTATGGTGTGTGTCAGCGGGTTTCTGGAGTGCGTTGTGTTGCTTGCAGTATTGTAGGCTCGGCAGTGTTTTTTCCTGTTCGGTCTAGTCAAGGAGGTTGCATTTGTCAGGCGTGATATTTCGTTGAGTTTTTCTTCTGGTGTGCGCGCGTGCTCATCATTGCCGTTCCGTTCTTGCGAGCTCAATCACATATGTTGTAGTATATGCATGTTGGTGCGTTATCTCGCTGTCGGTGTCCTCCATAGCCTTTTCGGCAATAGCTGGTGCGCGCGCGCGCCCTCGGAGCGCACGCAACCGTGCATGCTCCTGGCGGGCCTGGGCGTGGCGTGCGCTGTGTTTTCGTATCTGCTCGGGACCTGGGTCTCGAGCATCTGGGCGCCTGGCGCGGGCTGCCCAGACTGCGCGCCGGTGGTCGAGTGCTCGGCCTGTCCGGCGTGTTCCCCGGCGGTCACGTGCCCGCCGTGCCCTGCGTGCCCAGGGCAGCCCGCGGACTTCCACTGCCACGGCCGGGGCGCAGTTGGCAGATCAGACATCACGGCCGGGCCGCGTGGACTGCCGGTGCCCGCCCAGCGGCGGGTTCCCTGCATTCGCCGCGGGCGCGGCCAGCGGGGCCTCGGTGGTGCTTCTGGCGTGGGGCTGGTGCTGCTCGCGGCGCTGGCAGGCTGGCAGCTCGGCCAGGGGCGCGCTGGGGAGACCGCTCGCGGCCCTCGAGCCGCAGGGGCCGAGCCGACCGGTGCGTCTCTCGGCGCCGACGGGCGAGGCTGGGAGCGCACTGGCCGCGGAGATCTCCACCGTCGTCACCGAGTGGCCCAGACGGCCGAGGCCCTAAGTCTAGATGGCATCGGCACTAGACATCCCCGAGCTGCAGATCGCGGTGAGGTTTCGAGACGATCCGAACTTCGAGTACCATTGGCGGATGCTGGTCGTCAGGGTCGCGGATGCCCGATGGGCAGGAGCCACGCCAGACCTGCACACGCAGATCGTGGACTTGTCGGAGCTCCACGTCATCCCACTGACGCGGGGACAGCCCGTGCCCGCGCGCGTGAGGGCGAGCTACTACGGCCCCGATGCCCTCACGGACCAGCAGCTGGCGGAGATCAGACGGGAATGCGGGGCGCTGGCTCTGATTCATGGTGCAGCCGTCGCGGGCCCAGCCGCCGCGGCCTCGGCCGCCGAGTGGAGGTTCGCCGACACGGCCTTTGCGAAGTTTGTTTTTTGGAGGGGGTGATCGACTCAGGAGTGATTGCCAACCCGAACACCTTCGTCTCGCTGGATGCGACCGCGCTGGTGAGGGTCGAGGAGGACGGCGAGACCATGTGAACCACCGCGGCGCGGCTCGCGCCAGAGCACGTGGACGAGTGGAAGGAGGAGAAGAGGACAGGGCCATGGCGCGATCCGAGGGTCCTTCCTGTGGATCGCGACTCGACAGGAGGTCGCTATCGGTCGCTCAGGTCCGCCATGGGGGAGATGAGCTGGATCGACCCCAAGAAGCTGGAGGCAGACTGGCCGTTTGAGGGGCCCGCGGCGGTGAAGGAGCTTCTTCGCGCAGTTCGGGCCTCGGGAGAAGAGCTGGGAGGTTTCCACGACTACTGGGTTCGAAGCAGTGGCGTCGGGCCCGACAGCCAGATCAGCTACAAGCATCGCGACCTGCTGACGACGCTGCTCCACTTCTGCAATTTCGACCAGCTGAACCTGGGAGAGCTTGCTGGGGCGGAACACGCTGCCCGACTGGTCTTGCAGATCCACACCGCGGTCAAGAGGAACCCGAAGGCGCCAGACTTCAAGGGCGCGTCGGTCGTGGTCGCCTCGAAGCTGGACTCGGCGGGGGGCGCCCTCGTCGGGGACTTCGCGAGGTGCGCGGCGGAAGGACAGCGGACGCACGCACGCGCGCTCAAGCAGCAGCGCTTACACGCCGAGGAGGAGGAGACGCGGGCAGCCAAGAAGAAGGAGAAGGACAATAACTAGCTGCCGCAGCACCATGGTGGCTCGGGCTGGCGCTGAGCTTGGCGCTGAGCCCTGCGCCGGCGAGGGGGGCGACACGGCGCCGCCTTCGCCGTCGCCTTTCCCGCCGCCGCTCGCGGTCGAGCGCGCGCGGGGAGTGCGGCCTGCCAATCGGGGGGCCGCTCGCCGGAGGGCCAGGCGTGAGCGCGCCGAGACGCTGGTGGCCGACGCCGTCGCCTCGCTCAACGCGCTCGCCGACTCGAGGGCGGGCCAGGGGGTGCGGATCGCATTTCCCCGCCGCTTTCCTGGGCATGAGCTGTCGGATTGCCAACGGTCCATGCTCGCCAACATTGCCAGGATGGTCAAGCTCTTCGACCCGCCGATCCCGAACTCCTCCTTCGAGGGAGGCGCTTTGGCTGAGTTGGTGCGGTCTTCATCGATCTACGATGTGGAGGACACGTCGACCTCTGCGAGGTACGCCCCGAGCAAGCTCAAGGTTCTCGAAGGTCGCACGCGGCCCATCGACGCCAGGGAGCTCGTCGGTGACTACGCGCGGGAGCACCTCGACAACCCGAACTCCAAGATCGTCCTCGACGCCGCCGCCAGAGCTGCGATCACCGAGCCGATCCAGCCACGCTGGGACCCCTCTCTTCGACAGCCGGGCCCGCGCCGACGTGACCTCATTCGACGACTCGATGCCGTTGGGCTCATCGCCTACAGACGGCGTCGGCTCGGGCGCGTGGGCATGTTCTTTGTCAAGAAGAAACAGAAGGACGCGATCCGCCTCGTGTTGGACGCCAGACCAGTTAACGAGCTCCACAAGAGGCCGCCGAAGTCCCGTCTGGCTACTCCTGGGGCTCGCAGCTGCCTTAACCTCAGTGACCAGTGGTTCGCACTATGTGCCGAGGACTCTTCCGAGCTTGGGGCCCCCCCCCGGTCAGGTGGCGCCCTCGGAAAGGAGGGTGGCGAGGTCTGTATCTCGGCGGCCGGGGTCGACCTCAAGGACGGGTTCTACCAGTTCGGGCTTCCCTCCATGGCGTCGCGGTTCTGCCTGGGCGAGATCCACGCCGCAAGGGGGCTCAACGTCACGGCTGTGCACGACGAGGGCGCCGCGAGGATGGAGCCCGTCAGCCCTGACGACCAGTTGTGGGCCTGCTTCGGCGGGCTCGCCATGGGCTGGTCTTGGGCGCTCTTCTTCTGCCACGGCGCGCCGGAGGAGGCTGGGCGCCGAGCAACGTGCAAGGTCGGGCGCGGCGGCGAGCCGCTGGCCGACTGGCGCCCGCTCCACGAGGCGCTCTCGGAGGAGCTGCACGCCATGGGCTTCGTCACTCACGAGAACGTCGACCCGACTACGGAGCTGGAGCTGGTGGGCAGGCGGATCGTGGGAACGAGACGGCCACTCGCTCCCAGGTCTTCGCGCATGTGGCGGCTGCGGCACGCCCTCCGCGAGCTCGAGTTCACCAAAGGCTCCGCCCCGGGCATCGTCAGGCGGGTGGTTGGACACATCGTCGACCACTTCTCGACCAGGCGGGAGCTGCTCTCGACCCTGCAGTACCTGTGCCCGTTCATCGGGGACGGCCGCGGAGAGCGGAGGGAGTTTGACGCCAACGTGCTCGCCGAGGTCAGGCTCATCAGGGGCCTCCTGCCTCTCGCCGTCTCGGACCTCGGGCGCCCCATCGCGGAGCACGTCTACTGCAGCGACTCCAGCTCGCACGCGTACGCCGTCCACATCGCGAGGGCGACGCCTCGGGAGCCATGGGCTGCGGCCATCTACCGCGAGCGCTGGAGGTTCAGGGAGCTGGAGAACGAGCACGAGGACGACTGCGGTGCCGGTGCCCTGCCCGACGGGACCCACGAGCTGGAGACGGGCGGGGAGACGTTCAGCGCCTGGGCCGCCCGCGAGGTGGATCAGGAGCTGGGTCGGCTGCGGGAGTCGCGTGTCGCCGTCATCCCGAGTGAGTCGCAGCTGGACGATGTCGTGGAGGTTGTTGGCCTGGTGCCTGCTCTCGGCCACGAGTGGGATCGCCCCGAGCGCTGGAGATGCATCCGAGCTGGGAGCTGGAAGCGCCCTGATAATATCCACAACCTGGAAGCCCGCGCTGCGCTCATGGGCCTCGCCGACCACTGCAGCGACAGTGCCAGCCACGACGCCGCGCTGCTCTCCTTCGGGGACAACATGTCTGAGATCCTCGCCTGCGATCGCGGACGAGCTCGAGCCTGGGAGCTGCTGGCGCTGCCCCGACGGGGAACCGCATGGCAGATCGCTGCCAACGCGCGGTGGGCGCGGAGGCGCATCCGCACCGACCGCAACCCCTCGGACTTCGCCTCCAGGTTGCGGTGGCGCGGGGCTGGTCAGAGCGCGCAGGGCCGGGCTGCCGAACTTCGAGACGCTGGCCGCCTGGGCCGCCCGCTCGGCCGCGCCGAGAAGCCCCCGACGACCGCCGAGCCGCTCTCAGCCGCCGCTCGCCGATGGCGGCTCGCCGAGGGGCCCTGCGAGGACCGCGGTGACTTTCTGGATCCCGTTCGGAGCAGGGAAAGGTCACCGACCCCTCGGGCGCCAGAGGCGGGCGAAGAGGCCGTGCGTGACAGCCCGCCGCTGCTCGCCGAGGGGCCTTGCGAGGACCGCGGTGACCTTCTGGATCCCGTTCGGAGTAGGGAAAGGTCACCGACCCCTCGGGCGACAGAGGCGGGCGAAGAGGCCGTGCGTGACAGCCCGCCGCTGGCCGCGGCGGGGAGCGCTGCTCGTCGCCTTCGGCACCGCGGGCTCAGACAGCGTGGTGAGGTGTACTTCCTCGGGCTCT
This sequence comes from Prorocentrum cordatum, assembly GCA_963575745.1. Classification (NCBI taxonomy): domain Eukaryota; class Dinophyceae; order Prorocentrales; family Prorocentraceae; genus Prorocentrum; species Prorocentrum cordatum. The sequence goes on from CAUYUJ010018550.1 coordinate 165,294, forward strand.
TCGCTGGGTGCTGCCGCCTCACCGCGGGCGCCCTGGCCGGCGGGCTTCGCTGTGCTGCTCCAGTCGATCGCATCAACGCAGAGTACTTCGACGCCACCAGGGCCCCAGTCGCGGACGCCATCGTGCAGTGGATCCTGTGCGGCTCGATCCGGGCCGTCGCCCTGGGGGGCCCCTGCGCGCGCTGGAGCGCTGCTCGGCGAGGTGGCGAGATGGCGGACTCGGCCGCGTCGGCTTCCGGTCTCGCCTGCGCCAAGTTTTCGTGTCGAGTGGTGCGGGCCTGCCTTGACGCTGGCGCTCAGTTCGTCATCGAGAACCCTCGGTCGAGCCATCTCTGGAGCTGGCCACCGCTGGAGAGCCTGCTTAGGCGTGCTGCTGCCGTTCGCGTGGAGCTGGACATGCGCGCCCTCGGCGCAGCGTGGAAGAAGCCGACCCTGCTCGTGGGCAACCTGCAGGGCCTTGCGCGCATGGAGGCCAGGCGCCCGGGGCATGCGCGACATGTCGTGCTGCAAGGGTCGGTTCACCTCCCAGCCGCGGCGACGGCGCCGGCTCGCTGGCGGTGGAGGACGTCAGTTTTGCCGCCGCCTGGCGGGGGTGCTGCGGGATGCCGCTCCGCCCGCCGCTTGGAGGAAGGAGGGCGGGTCCCGCGTCGACCAGCGGTGGGAGGAGCACTTGGCAGCCTGCCTCGGCCAGAAGGTCAGTCACTTCGTCCAGGTGGAACCCCTCCCGACTAAGGCCACGCTCGGGTGGGAGTCGGCAGACGGGCACTGGGGCGGGCAGCCGCTCAAGTGGGGGCTGGGCGTCCTCGTTGACCGCCAGGGGCCTGGCCGACACCACGCTGAAGAGGGTCCTGGGTTTCTACGTCGCCTGGCGGTGGGCCCTACGACGCAGCAGCGCTATCGTCACTGCTACGCTGCCGTGGTCCGCTTCGCCCGCGCTGTTCCAGCCGTTGCCGACGTGGGGCAGTGGGGCAAGCTCTTCGTCGAGTACATGGAGTTCCTCTTCCTGGACGGCGCTGCAGTGAGCGCTGCCCGCCATGCCCTCTACGGCGCGGCCTGGACATTGGACCTTCCGATCAAGTCCCCCAGCTGCTGTGCTCTCGCCAAGGCCACGCTGCGCGCTTTCTCTCGAAGAGCGCCAGAGAAGTCACGGGGCCCACCGTGCGAGTAGATGCTCTGGCTGTTCGTCGATTTCTTCATCCAGCACGAGCTGCACCTCGTCGGGTTCTTCGCCGTGCTGGCCTGGGGCTGCTACCTCAGGCCGTCCGAGGCGATCGAGCTCCGCAAGGAGGATCTGTGCCCGCCCGTGACGGGCGCCTCGATCCAGAAGTGGAGCATCACGGTGGCCCCCTCGACCAGAGACAAGCCCGCCAAGAACGGGCAGTTCGACGCGGGGGTGGTGGCTGCCTGGCAAGATCGTCGCTGGATGGAGCCCCTGCTCAAGAGTGTCTTCGATCGGACGAGGCCAGGCGAGCTGCTGTTCAGAGGGCTCACGCTGGCTGTTGTCGAGAAGGCCTTCAACCAAGCCTCCGACCACCTGGGCTACAAGGTGGTGCCGCGCGGGATGAGGCGCGGTGGCCCGTCGCATGATGCGTTCAAGAACGGTGTTGGCCTGCCTGACATTCAGAGCCGGGGCCGCTGGATGTGTGCAGAAAATTGTCGGGTCTATATGAAGCCTGCGGCGCTGCTCCGAAGCATCCAGAAGGTCTCCCCTAGTCATGTGGCCCAAGCACAGAACCTCCGAAAAGATCTGCCTGGACGACTGCTGGCCTCACTCAACAAGGTCCTGCGCAATGAAATTTTGGCAAGTCGTGGCAAGCGAAAACGAGGATGAGTTTTCGGAGTCTTCCTGGTGAGCAGCCTAGCGTATTCTCACCCCCTCAGGCACTTGACGCGTGCCATCGCGTCCGCGGCAGTCGGTTGTTCAAAACAGTGCCGGCTGGGGGGGGCACTTCTTCCGAGCGGGGATGTATGCATGTTGGTGCGTTATCTCGCTGTCGGTGTCCTCCATAGCCTTTTCGGCACCACCCGTCCCCCGTCCTCCTCCCCTCTCTTTTTCTTCTTTTCACATTCGTAGTTCTATGCAGTGTTGAGCGTGGCCCCTCCAGGGCGGCCAGCCTTTTCGGAGCAAGCGAAAAGGAGGATGAGTTTTCGGAGTCTTCCTGGTGAGCAGCCTAGCGTCTTCTCACCCCATCATCGCGTCCGCGGGAGTCGGTTGTTCAAAACAGTGCCGGCTGGGGGGGGCACTTTTTCCGAGCGGGGATGTAAACATAAACCTGGCATCGCTCGGACGTGTGCATTTTTTCTCGGCGAGGACCCTGGAGGAGCATCCTGGATCATCGAGCAAACAAAAGCACGCACGAAGCCGGAACATGCACAGGGAACGGCCGTCCGAGCGATGGCACGTAAAGGTATACCGTCGTCATGTGGCCCCACCCCACTTCAACTTCATGATTTCCTCTCCTCTCCCTCCGCATTCTTCTCGAAGGTTGGGCGAGGGCTGCTAAAACCGTGGTTGCTAAAATGGCCCTCCCGGAAGTAAGAAACAACTTCCCGGAATGAGGCGCGGCACGCGAAACAGTCAACGGGCTTCTTCCGGGAAGGATGAAGACAGCTTCCCGGAGGTCGATTTTAGCAGCCACGGATTTGGCAGCCCTTGCCCGGCTTCCGATCTTCGTCCACGTGCTCCTCGTCTCCCTCCGCCTCGACGAGCGACGAAAACGGCGCCGTGATCGGCAGACGCCGGCGAGTCCTGGAGGAACGGGGCGTCGGGCCGCGGGGCCATCAGAAACGGTGGTTGCAAACGGCGATGGCTCTCCGCAAGTATTCAATCGGGCCTGTCCCTCTACAGGGGGAATATTCAAAAATTGGCAAAAATAATCCGGGGACATTTTTTTTACTATTTATGGGCATTTTGGGGGTATCTTTCGGTATCTTTACTTTTTCGCCCAAAATGCCCCTGTAGGGGGACAGGCCCGACTTAACACAAGTATCAACCTTCGGCGTGCTGGGCGGAGTGCTCTCGTCGGCGCTGGATCCCCAGAGCGCGACTCAGGCGCCGCTCGCGGCGCGTTTCGCGCACCGGAGGAGGCCGCGCGGTCCTCCACAGGTTTGGGTGCATGCCGTCTTTGTTCTTCTGGATGCCGCTGAAAGATCGCGGTGGGCGCTCTGTCCTCTGACGCCGGCCTCCCGAGGCCGCCCCGCAGCCATCACGACACAACTCGGACAACAAGGGTTGCTTTTGGGAAGGGGTCGAGGGCTCCGGGTGACTGCGCCGTGAAGCATACAAACACTACATCGTGCCTCTTGTGTTCGTTCTTTTCTGCAGTCGGTCCTGCAACTATAGCAGTCGAGTCAAGGACAACCACGAGGGGCGCGTGGTGCACAAAGGACCTGCATGCGCAGGCAAAGTGTCAAAATTCTGGCGTCCTTCCTCATTCTCCGTCCCCCCTGCTCCCTCCTGTCATATTTATATTATCGTGTTCCGCTCAAGTTCCATGTGCAAGCGAACGCCCTCGTTCCCAGCGTCCGCAAGCCAGAGTGAGTTCACAATGGAGAAAGTTTTCTCGCAAAGCTTACGGAGCAACATGCGATATCGGCAATACCGGAAGTGTATGGGACACATGCCAGTCCCAAGCATTCTGAGAGGGTGGGCCGGCGGGTAATCGAGCAGCTCAGAGAAGAGGGGGAGGAGGATCGCAAAATGGTGGTCGGCGAGGCCTGGCCGTTTGCGCGCTTGTCACTGCAGTCCATTCCCGTCCCCATCCCTCCTCGCCCCCCTCGTTCTGCGCCTCCTCGTCCTCCCGTTAACTTTCCTTTTTGGGGGGGGCTGGAAGCTGCTCAGCTACCCCCGAGGAGAAGAAGGCGGACCCAGTGCTGAGCAGCCTCGCGGACCTGATGCGCAAGATGTACAATCCCAGAAACTTCAAGGCGGGCCTCAGCTCAGAGGTAGGAGGAGGAGGCGGAGGAGGAGGAGGCCCTTCCTCTTCCCTTCCCTCTCACAACTACTGCTCTGGATTAGGTGTGTGCATATATATATATATATATATGAAAGAGAGAGGTACCAGTGCGTCTATGCGTCTATGTAGCTGTAGGTGTATAGTTACATGTAGACGTAGATGTATGTGTGTGCCGATGTATGTATATCACATATGCTGTCTGTATACATGTGCGCTGCCACAGGACGAGCACACGTACACACATACACACATACACACATACACATATACACACATACACATACACATACACATACACATACACATACACATACACATACACATGCACATACACATGCACATGCACATACACATACACATACACATACACACACTTGCATGCATACATACATACACACATGTATATGTATAGGTATATATATATATATATATATATATATAATATATATACGTATGTATATATGATATATATATATATATTATATATATATATATATATATATATATATACGTATGTGTATGTGTACATATATACATATATATAGATACATCTATATATCTATATATATATATATAGATAAAGATATAGACTATAGATAAGTATCGGCGCACCGGGCCCGGGGGCCGAGGGCCAGAACCTTCACCACAAATGTGGGCACCGGGGCCCAGGCCTGCCTCTGGGAGGCCTAAAATCGCCCCGGGGAGCCCTCAGACAGCAATCCCGGCGGCCCCAGACGGTCTCGAGACACCCCCAAGACGCCGTCCAGGGGTCTCTGGCGACGCACGATGCGTTTTAAATTGCCCGGGAGGCCCCCAAGACGCCCCAAGAGGCCTTTAAGATGCCGCCCAAGAGCGCCCCGAGAGGGCAAAATCGTTGATTTTCATTGTTTTGTCAAATGTTTTTTTGTATTCTTGCTGCTTCGTGTTTCCATCGCTAAAGCACCGCCCAAGAGGCTCCCAAAACCGCTCCAAGACGGCCCAAGAGGCCCCCTCGAGGGCCCCAAGACGGCCCAAGAGAGCCCCGAGACGGCCCCAGAGCCGCCCAAGACGGCGCAAGAGGGTCCCAAGAAGGCCCCAAGAGGGGCCCAAGTGAGGGAAAATTGAAAAGTCAAGCTCTCCGCCCAAGATGCCCCCAAGAGGCCCCCCAAGAGGCCCCCAGGAAGCCTCCAAGAGGCCCCACGAGGCCCCCAAGAGGCCCGAAAAGGCCCCAAAGAAGCCCCAAAGAGGCTTCAAGAGGCCCCAAGGCGGCGCCCAAAAGGCTTCAAAACTCGTTTTATGAGGCCCCCGGATACATCTATCTATATATCTATCTATCTATATATCTATCTATCTATCTATCTATCTATCTATCTATCTATCTATCTATCTATCTATCTATCTATCTATCTATCTATATATCTATATATCTATATATCTATATATCTATCTATCTATATATACATATATATCTATATATCTATATAGATAGATCTATCTATCTATCTATCTATCTATCTATATATATATAAATATATATCTGTGCATACGTATATGTATACGCATACGTGTATATACATATAACTTCACACATATATATATATATATATATAGATCCCTGGACCGATGCGGGGGGGGGTGGGGGGGGGGTCGACGCGCCATGGGGGTGTCGGGGCGCTTGGGACGCTTCCAGACCGCCCAAGGCAGCACCAACACAGATGGAAGGGCCGCGAGAGGCCTTCAGGAGGCCTACTATGCGAGAGGCCTCCAGGAGGCCTACTATCGTGGAGTTATGCTGCTCCTTCTGCGCGTGAACCAGGCTGACTCTGGCCTTGGTCCACTCGAGCGGGAGCTAGAAGGCGCAGCGGCCTGCCAGAATGTTGTAGTACGGCTGCAGGATCTGCATTTTGTACCTGAGGATGCGAGAAGGAAGATGACGAATATGATGATGGTGTTCACCCCAATCAGCTTGAGAAACACCCGCTGGAGGATCCCAGATTGCACGAAACCACCCATTGAGTAGTAAGGCTGCCCGCTCGCTGTCAGGCACCATATTTGGCAAAATGTGCGGGTGGATTCTTGTCCGGGCCCGCTGCTCTTGTGTGTTCTTGCACTCCCACAGGAGGTGTCGAGTGGTGGCTGGGACGCCACACTCCTCACAGTTATGAGGTACATCAGAATGTATATGATGAAGGCGATCCGGGCTAGGTTTAGCCCCGACCGCACACCGCCATGCCCATGTGCGTTGCAACTTGGACTGCTTGTTGACGAAGTCCCGGAGTGTCTTGACATCCAGGCTCGGCAAGTCCACTGGCTCCTTGCGAACCGTGGTGGTGCTAGCGTCCCTCATCATGAAGCTGCGCCACGCCTCGCGGACGTAGTGTTCCAGCTTGCCCTTGGATAATCCGATGGGGAACGGTGCCCCTGCGAAGGTCGGCTCGTACGGGTCGTTGGTGGCGCAGTGCCAGCCCATGTCGTCGAAGACGGCGCGCATCCGGCCGATCCAATTCTCGAGGAGCGGCGGCCCCCTCTGCCATTGACCTCCACGCCCGGCGGACGAGCGGCTGGAGGGGGCCATTTCTGGTGCTTCGCAAGAGGCTGATGAAGCTGGAGAAAATGACGCCCATGGGCTCGATCTTCCAACCCTTGTCGAGGAGGCACCAGGCGGCGCCTCGGTGCCGCCAGGTGGCGTGCCTCTGCCTGGTGAAGAGGGCCTGCTCTACGCGGGTGCGCATGGCGCTGACGTCCGCTGCCTTCATGGAGCACCACGGCCCATCCCAGCGAAGGAGGCTCATGGTGGAGAGGACGATTCTGAAGACCAGGTTGATGGCCAGCTGGGCTCCTCCGCACACGCGGCGGATCTTGTCCAAGCGGTTGAAGAGCTCCTCCCTGCGCTGGGCAGCCCGGGGGGCCTCCGAAGGCGGAGCCGTGCCTGTGAGGTCAACGCGAACCCCGAGGAGGTCCAAGTGTCCCCGGAGAGGCTTGCCAGCCCTCTCGCGCTCCTTCAGGAGGTGCGGCGGCAGGTTGAAGCCAGCCCACTCCTCCTTGCTGGGGTCCTCCTTCTGGCCACTCGCGATGTCCAGCTCCTTGAGGGACCCCTCGATGGCGGCCACGGTGTCGATGTCCCTGGCGGTGAGGGTCCTGTCGTCCACGTACGTGCGGAACGAGAACGTATCTGGATTGTGCAGGGCGGCCAGCCGGCGGGCATGGGCCCCGGCGTAGAGGGCGGCGCCCAGCGGCGACGCAGGGTACCCTTGCGGCATACCACGCTCTGAGCAGATAGGATCTGAGGCGTACCCCCCGACCTTCACGACTGCGGAAGTGCCGACGGCCGACAAGAACAAGAAGCTGCTGTCCACTTCGTGCATGCCGAAGGCCATCGCGAGGCGGTGGGCCAGCTCCGGTTGCAGCCTGGTAAAGCAGTTCGACAGGTCAGACTGCCGAGCAATGAATGGTGCGCCAGAAGCCCGGGCGGCCTCTATCTCCATATCCATGTTCAGCAGGTTGTGGATCGCATTGGTGGGCTGTGCAGCTTCAGCCCAGCTTTTGTACCGTCCAATGATCACTTTCTGGAAAGCCCTGAAGACGGCGGCGCCGACTGTGATGGGCCGCAGGTCCTCTGTGAGTACGCCATCACGAACCTTGGGAATCATCGTGGTTAGGGCTGTGCGGAGGGCGTCGGGCCACTTGCCGCTGGCCCGGACGGCGTCCCCCAGGGCGCCGAGCGAGGCGATGGCATCCAGGGGTGCCATGGCGAGCAACCCCGCCTCGAGCGCCGCGGAGGAGCCCCAGGTCGTCGCCGAAGGCCCACTCCGCCGAGGGCGCCGGCAGAGCCTCGATCGAGCCGCGGACCATCTCGAAGTAGGTGTTCTGGCGCCAGTCGTCCAGCCTCTCGTGCTGCTTGGTGTTCTGGCGCCAGTCGTCCAGCCTATCGTGGAGTTATCGCTTAACACGCACAAGATTGCCTTTGGATGGCCCGCGCTCCCAAAAGGGCCCCAAGAAGCCAAAATCACGGATGTTCCTCGGTTTTTGGCGCATTGTAGCATTTCAGCTTTGTGGCATCCTGACGCTCCAAGACGGCCCAAGAGGCCCAAAAGACCGCTCTACGATAGCCGAAGAGGCCTCAAAGAGGGAGGCCCCAAGAGTCCCCAAGTGGTCCGACGAGGCCTCCATAAGCCTCTCAAGTGGCCCCAAAAGGCCTCAAGGAGACGTACATGGGTCCCCAAGATTGCCCAACAGTGCCCTCGATGCATCAAAAGTGTCTGCAGGAGGCCCCGGGAGGCTTCCTGATTGCTTCAGTGTGGCCCCAGGCGCCCTCAAGTCGGGCCTCCCCGCAGCCAAGACGGCCAATGACGGCTTCAGATTGCAGAACATCACCTTCCGGTTGCCTGGAGAACCCCGACGATGCTCCCAAGGGACCCCAAGAAGCCCCAAGACGCCCCCCCAAGAAACATCCAAGAGGTGCCTCCAACAGCACATTGAGGAAGGACGGAGAAGCCCCCAGGCGCTTCAGATGCCCCCGCGCAGACCCAACAGGTCCCCTAGAGGCCCTCAGGAGGCGCGACTATGTCACGCGCCTGTGCTTGATAGCGCTGTCCAAGATCTTCCAGCGCCCCCCCCCCCGGCCTGGGCTAGAACTTGAGCGCACGCGCGCGAAGCGCGCGCGCGATGGTTCTAGTATACGTATATACATGTGTATATGTAGATGTGTATGTCTGTCTGTCAGTCTGTCTGTCTGTATGTATGTGTGTATGTATGCATGTATGCATGTATGTATGCATGCATGCATGCATGTATGTATGTATGCATGTATGTATGTGTGTGTGTATGTATGTGTGTGTATGTATGCATGTACGTATGGATGTATGTATGTGTGTATGTGCATATATGTATTTATGTATGTATGTATGTATGTATGTGTGTGTATGTATGTGTGTATGTATGTATGTATGTATGCATGTATGTATGTATGTGTGTCTGTGTGTAGGTGTGTATGTGTGTATGTTTGTATGTGTGTATGTGTGCGTATGTATATATATAAATATACAACTATACACATGTATGTATATATGTAAAGATATAGCACAGGGCCTGGTGTCCCCGCACGAGTTCTACCAGGCCATCGGCAGGGCCACGGGCAAGAAGTTTTACGCCAAGCAGCAGGATCGGGCCTCGGCCACACGTTCCCCCTCCCATCGGCCCACCTCCGCCTCCTCGCCACGAAAGAAAATCTAACCTCCGACGACGAGACGTTTTCAGTCTGGGCGACTTTCGTCGATTTCGACTGTCAGGTGCCGTTTTCAGGGACCCACCCCTGACCCACCTCCGCCTCCGCGCCATGAAAGAAGTTCGGGCCTCTGACGAGAAAACGCTTTCAGTCTGGGCGACTTTCGTCGATTTCGACTCTCGGGTGTCGTTTCAGGGCCCCCTCCCGTCGACCCACCTCCGCCTCCTCACCATGAAAGACGGTCGGGCCTCCGACGACGAGACGCTTTCAGTATGGGCGACTCTCCTCGATGTCGACTCTCGGGTGCCGTTTTCAGGCCCCAGGGACACTCAACCATGGATCTTTGGGACGAGAAAACTGACCCTGGGGCAGCGGTCGGGGCCTCTGGGGCCGCGGATGGCAGCAGAACGTGTCGGCGGATGTCCGGGAAGGGGTCCTGTAGGAAACAGGTCCTTCAGGTGTTTGACCATTTTCCGCCTTCGTCGGGGGCGGCCACGAGGGGGGTGATGACTAGGAGGGGTTGGATCTCATGGTGGGGAGCATGTGTTCTCCCCAGGTTTCATGGCGCCTCTTCTTGTTTGAATGCGTCCCTGGCCCACCCATGCAGGGCTCATTTCGATTCCACCGATTCGATTCGATTTCGGTGGCCTCCGATTCCTCAATGGAGGCCTACTGACCTGCCGATTCCCGCCGATTCGACTTTTCCCGACTCGGCTGCCGATTTCCGCCGATCCGATTAATTCCGATCGCCGATCCGACTTATCGATTCGATTCTGGGGGCGCCTGCCCCTGGCCCGCGCTCATGCCGCCGGCCACGATTTGCGCCCCCCCCTCCTGGACGCCCCCCCCCCTTTGGACGCCTCCGCCTTCGGGGCCCTCCCCAGGCCCGGGGTCATCCCGGGTGGGGCAGCTGGCCCCGGGAAGATCCCCACGGGTCCGGCAGTGCCGCATCTCCCTCAAGGGCCCGTTTCTTCGTGCCAGGCTTCCTTTGGGGCTCCTCTGCCCCCTCCTCCTCCTCCTCCTCCCCCTCCTCTCCTCCTCCTCCTCCTCCTCCTCCTCCTCCTCCTCCTCCTCCTCCTCCTCCTCCTCCTCCTCCTCCTCCTCCTTCGCCTCCTCCTTTTCCTCCTCCTCCTCCTCCGCCTCTTCCCCCTCCTCCTCCTCCTCCTCCTCCTCCTCCTCCTCCTCCTCCTCCTTTTCCTCCTCCTCCGCCTCCTCCTTTTCCTCCTCCCCTCCTCCCCTCCTCCTCCTCCTCCTCCTCCTCCTCCTCCTCCTCCTTTTCCTCCTCCTCCTCTTCCTCCTCCTCCTCCTCATCCTCCCCCCATGTCCTTCTCTTCCTCCTCCCGGTCCTTCTGCTCCTCTCCTCAGCCAAAACCACGGCAATAGCAGAAGCCTGGACCGGGGCTCGGCAGACGTCGTCGTCCTCTCCTTGTGTCCAGTTTGGCTCCGACCGCCTCGGCCTGGGCGGCGCGCCCCGCTGATTATGCCGCCGCAGAGTCTCGGGACGGCGCAGCGGCGACGGGGCGAACGGTTCAGCCGGCCGACGGGTCCTCAGCGCTCTCCTGCGGGCCCGCCTGCTGTGCGAGGGCTCCAGGCGACAGGGCGCTTCGCGGGTGGCCTCCGGGAGTCGAGGGCGGCCTCGAGGGCGCGAAGTTCTTCGCGCTCCGCGGTTCGGCTCCGAGTCGTCCCCGGCCTCCTCTCCCCCGGGGGGCGGCGCGAGAGCGCGAAGCGAGGCGCCCTCCTCGGGGCGTCCGGGCTCGGCCCGGGCGTGGCCCTCCGCGGGGGCCGCCGCGGCGCGCGGTGGCCGCGGGCCCGCGGGGGCGAGGCCGCGAGGGGAGCCCCTGCCGAGCGGCGGCTCTGCTGCTGCGGGAGCCGGCGCGGGTCCGGCGGCAGGGCGGGCCGCGCGGGCGGAGCGCGACGAGGGCGCCGGCAGGCGAGAGACTCCTCGGGTACAGCCAGGACTTACCAGCCCGGAACTTATCCCTATCCCTATGCTGGGCACCCCCTCATCACGATGCCAATCTCAGGGATTCCTTCACGTTTTGAGGGCGAATCCCTAAGATTGTCATCGCATTTTGGCGTGTCAATCCCAGGGATAGGGATACGTTCGAGGCTGGTAAAGGACCCCAGGTAAGGGGACCTGGTTAGTGGTAGGGCCCGGGGGCCCCTGAATTGGCCAGCATCACTAAACCAGGTCTGCCGCAGCTGGTGTTTTTTCGGGCGACGGCAGTTCCGGTTGGTGGAACGGGGCAGGGGGTCGTCCCCCAGTGCACATCACTAAACCAGGTCCCACTAAACCCAGTTCTGCCAACGCCCGAGACTCGGGGGAGGCCAAGCTCTGGGCCTCCCTGACGGGGTCGGAGCAGGTGGGGTCGGAGGATCGCGCCGTGTCGGCGATGCATCGGCGATGCGGCGTGATGTTGAACCCGATGTTCTCCATGCCGACGTCGCCGATGCATGGCCGATGTCGCCTCGGCATCGCCGATGCATCGGCGGTATATCGCCGATGTATCCCCGATGCGGCGCGATCATCCGACCCCATCTACTCGGATCCCATCCGGGAGGCCTCTACAAACGTATACCCCAGAACTTGGAGGGCCAAGTCTACCTGCTTCTAGAAAGCCAGTATCTGGGACCGATGCCAAATACCTTTCGCACGTTCGCGCCAAAGCGTCCATGTACACATTGGGTGCCGAGACGTCTATAGACGCATTCGGGGTGAATGCTTTTATGGACAACGCGGCCGTTTCGCTCGGCGCAATGCAAGGTCAGAGAAACGGCAGAACCGTCCACGGCGCGTTTCTGTTGGACGTGCCCGTGGTTGGAACCGTGGCCGCTGCGTCACCTCAAGGGGGG
>CAUYUJ010018550.1:182304-201446 GCA_963575745.1 Prorocentrum cordatum
TCTTATCCGTCCATTCCTCTTTCTGAACCACGTCAGTACGATACCGGACGCTATTTGCCATCGGATGTCTACGGAATCGGATGCTATTTGAGTTACCAGGCTCACTTTCGACTTGGTAGCGGAGCTGGCCGCACTCTCGTGTGGTCAGCTCTTGCTCTCCTTAGCCTCGTACTCTTCGGCGCGATCTTCGTGACCACCTACCGCCCTGCGCTACCACTCCCAGTGCATTTACGAGGATCTATCCAAGAGCAAGAAGCGACACGAGAGGCACGACGTCTAGACAACGACATTGGCACCATATACGCTTCATCATTGCGCTACCACCAACCGCTCGGCAACGAGCCAAAAGCGCAATACTTGAAGCATGGGCGGAGAGATCCGCCAGATAGAGCGCCTCGAAGACTCGACAAGGCGCTACCCCAGCGCGGCAACGCGCCTAATAACCGCCCTTATCTACACAGCCTTGGGCTGGTTATCTTCGCTATCATATGGTTCGCGCTGGGGGCAGCAATCGGACACATGCGCCGTGGAGACAACAGCACCGATGGGCAAACACATGGCCCATATTGGGACCCCCAAGGCAACGTACCTTTCCGCGAGTACGTTTATGAGGTCAACGCATGGCTCAACGTCACAAGCGGACGTATGACGCCACAGGCCCGAGCGGCCGCCATACAACGCGGCCTAGGTGGCCTAGCGAGGACACTCGCCATGAGGGTACCGCCTGACATCATAAATTATGGTGCTGACATCGATGGGGTCCACACCGACCCAGTGACCTACATCATGTTCCTCTTAAGCATGAAGTTCGAGCGCCTGGAAGATGAGCGCCAGCTCACTTCCGGCACACAACTCATCGACTTCCACGTGCCTCACGGGGAACGAATCGACGTCACCCTTACCCGATTCGAAATGGCCCGGCTTGAGGCACAGTCGGTGGGATTTGACCTTCCCAACTTCCAACTACTAACCACGATCTTGTTCCGCGCCTTAGGCGTCGGCAACCAGCGAGCCATGCAACTTTTACAGCCACTCAATCACCAAATGCCCCGAACACAACAACAGTATGATGAGTTGCTGGAGAGGATGCGTTCGATAGGCCACCTATCTGAACGGTCTCCTGGCAATATAGGATCTGTGTTTGGAAGGGGAAGGGGATCTGGTAGTGGAAATTTCTACACTACCTTGACCACTGAAGCCCAGCCTGGGAACGGGCCCTCAAGCATATGGGCCGATGATCCTGGAGAATCCACTGCACTACTAGCAGGAGAGCGATCGCAACCAAGCTGGGCAACCAGCCCTCCTTCTAGAGAACCACAACCACACCGTTCCTTATGGGGTGAATCAAATCCCCTAACCGACGGTGTATCCACCTACTTGGGAGACGAGGATTTCGACTCCGGCACCGACACAGATACTATATCATCAGACGGTGTTGAAGCTTTAGATTGGTCAGATATTATGAATATGGATAATGACAATCAGCGTGCTGAACATTTGTTCTGGTTATTACAACAGGCCAAACGGAGGTGGAGGAGGTTCACACGAAAACCAGTGCGTCGTGTTAGGAGGAGGATACGGAGGAGTCTTAAGGGAAAAGGTAAAGGCAAACGAGGTCGTCGGAGGTTGAACGGACGAGGCATCACGGCATTTCTCCAGAGGCTCTCAGATGAACAACATGATGAGATATGTTTTGGGGGAAAGGGCCGTGGCAAGGGCCGTAGAGAGACCTCAGGAAAAGGCAAGGGTAGGCGGGGAAGCCCGCGAGGTAGAGACGGCCAGGTTCTTAAATGCCATGAGTGCGACAGTGCCGACCATCTTGTGCGAGATTGTCCAGCGAAGGGCAATGGAAAGGGCAGGTCGACCGAAGTCCATTTTGGCTCAAGTGAACCATTCATCGAATATCTGAGCCTCCAGGATTTTGAAGCCATGGAGCAGATATTTTACACTTGGGTCAGTTGCATGGACAACGTCGACGAGCTCGAGGCGTATGGTCATGGATTGTACGCGTACTACCTCGAGTACGTCCGCCCGTTCGTTATTGGCAACAACGAGCTCACTCCCGTGGATCACGGTGCGCTGGGAAACCAGCCTCTTTCTTTTTTCGATTGGATGTTCGGGAACCCAGGTAACATCATGGCTTACGAAAGCAGTGACGAGGACATCACTGTGGAGGCCTCGCCTTCCGAGGTTGAACGCAACCTCCAACCTCCACCTGAACTCCCGCCTGGAAACAGGCCTACCTTGATGGGAGACTATCCCCAAACTACTGAAGACCTAATAGATATGGAGTCTCAGGCATTCGTTCAAGCTTTCATTGCAGGTGAACCAGGGATCCCATTTGTACCCCCTGGTTCGCTTGCTCCAGGCGAATACGGACCACGTACTCTCCTGCAAACCCTCATGAGGATGCATGAGATACTTATCACCGCTTATCCCGAGAGTCAAGAGCACATCGAAGCTGACAGCATGATGCTGCAGGATACCGACGCCTGCGGTAGCTCGGAGTTGTTGTTGGCAGCTCTGACTCTCATTGACAGCGTGCATCCTGAGGACGTGCAGAGACACCTGATATACTCCCGCGGTAGATGGCGCAATGCTCTGGAAATGGCTATCGCCATGCGCGGTCATGATCTTCCTCCGCCAGGATGGGGTCTCCAGGCGGTGGGACTGTGGCCAAACCATACGGCCATGCGCAGCATTGCTGGACAGCCTGTGCTCGGCAACGAGCCTGAGCCGACAACCGTGCCGCCTACCCCGGGGCAGCCGAGCGACGCACAGACGCCGGCTATGCAGGGAAACCTGCCTGTACCGGCTGCGCCAATGGCCATCATCATTGGTAGTTCTACATCAGAAGAAGAAGAAGGCGATGGTTGCGGGCTAGATGAGGATGAAGTTACAGTCCTCATGATGGAAGTCAATGGTGAGGAAGAGGTTGACTTTGATCCTGACGAGCCTGAAGCACCATCACCATCGGCACAAGCGCCATTTGCGCCGAGCTCCAGCCAGCAGGGAGACCTGCCTCTATTGGCCGATCCACCTGGGATCGCACAGGAGCCTCCGCAGGCGCCTCCGCCGGCTACCACTCAGGCTGCTTCGGCGGCCTCTTCTGATGAGAACGCTGGTAGGTCCCGTTCCCATACGCGCGTCAGAGGAGAGCCGCACCCACAGGCTCGGCTTCCTCGTGAGTGGAGGCAGGCTGGCCCGAAAGAACACGCTCTCAGGCGAGGTGGCCAGCTGCTTCCGTATAATGACCCAAGACGCCGACAAGGGGAACACTCGGCCTTCGGCAAGGGCAACCCTGCCTATAGGGACGCTGAGGGCAAGGCCATCCGCGGAGGCTATCAGATTGCAACAAACATCCGCCGCCCTGAAATTGAAGAAGTGCGGGCCCAGCTGCGAAACATCATCGCGGCTCGCAAGCAGTATAGGCCTCAAGCAGCTTGCGGACCTTGTTCCGAGCCGTTCCAGAACCACAGGCCGGGATGCCCTGTTGGCAACAATGAAGGTCTGAGCCCAAACAGGGGTAAAACCCTTCATAAAGAGGGCCATCCGCTACTTATCCCGATGACACAGGACGAGATCGCCGAAGTGAATCGCCGTCTCGGGATCCTGGGCCACTTGGATCCGAAACCGGAAGAGGAGAAGTCTACCCCGGTTCCAAGGGGACTGGTGCCCATGACCCAGGAAGAAAAAGACGCGCTCTTTAATTAATCTTCCTGGAATGCGAGGAAACTCGCCCGGCGTTTCTAGTCAGTCCCAACAACCAGAAATGACGTCCAAGGATGAACAGAAGGCCCAACGTGTGGCGGAGGACGAGGAACGCATGCGGATAGCAGACGAACGCGCACGCGAGGCAACTCGCCAGATGTTGGAGGATTCCAACAAGATTTACATGAAGGGGGCTAGGAACCCCCCACTCCCACTACTTTCGAAGGCTAAGAGTGAAACCCCGGCACCGAAGTCGTCTTCGGAGGTGAAACCGAAGGCGCGCTCTCAGGATCCTGGGCCAGATGTGCAGATTGAGGCGCCTCGGTCTGCAACTCCGAGACCGCCGATTGGCGCAACTCCTGCACAAGCGTCTGAGCCCAAGCAGCAACCTCAGGACCCTGTGGAGGAACGGAGACGCCCGCCTAGTCGCAGCAGCTCCATTGCTAAAAGGGCGGCAGTTTTCGAGCGCACCGGGTATGCCCCTGCGCCAGCTTCGCCTGTGGCGGCCCGTTCCAAAAGGTCCGACGAAGGTGCCATGTATAGGGGTACCTGGGTGCCAGCGATTAGGGGCAGCGCCAGTCGCGGATCACCGCGGGGAAACCCGCCAGGCGCTGCCGCTGCAGCTTCCTCCTCTTCAGGAGCCGCAGCCTCTTCAGCAACAGAGGCTCCTATGCGGGGAAACCCGCCCTTGGACCAGCTGCACCACCCAGGTGACACGTCCTTCACCAGTGGGACTCCGAGTGTGATCAGGGATAGACTTGCTCTGCGGAAGCTCCCACCGATACGCTCGGTGGATGAGGCATTCATGAAGAAATGCAGGCAAGCTAACATCCTTCCTACATCCAATCACACTCTCAAACAGCTGAGTAAAGCTCTCAGCAGGATATGCAGACATGCGCCAGACAAACCACACAATCCTGTGTGGTACCTGGACTCCTTCGATGATCATGATGGCTGGGTTAACCTCGTGGAGCTCGTGAAGGAGTATCCGTGGAGCACAGGAAAATCGAGACACGATGGGTGCAATCCAAGGTATGACGAGGCCAAAGTCATCAAGGAGTACCTATATGCTCGCTCGGTTGACCAACTGGCAGCCATCATGATGGAAGTTGTTCATGTCCGTGAACCAGACGGAGAAGAAAAACAGCGCCTTCAGTTCAAGGTGTTGATGCGGGACTCCGGCGAGCCCGAGATCTTCATCCGCGCCTCCCAGGGGCATTCATGGACATTGAAAGCTCCATGGTCGCTGTACAACTATATTGTATTATGCGACCAACCTGCCGGGAGACCGGCCCCGTACCCCGAAGTCGCCATGCATGGCACTCGGTGGCATGCCTTCGAAGGCATTATGTGGCTCGGCTTGTCCTGTAGACCCGAGCACAACGCGAAGAAACAGGGGACAGGGTGGTCGCACATCCACTTCGTGCCGACGGTCCGCCGTCGTGCCGTGAACAGTGGGTGGGACCCAGACTCAGACATCATCATCTTCGTAGATTGGCACAAGGCCTTGCAAGATGGTATGAAGTTCTGTTGGTCCGATAACGGAGTCCTCTTGTCCGAGGGAAACAACGGTATCATTGAACCGTACTACATTTCCCATGTAGAGGACCTGGCCACGGGAAAGCACTGGCGTAATCCAGAGTTTCTGGGGAATCGCCGGGCGCGAGTCCCCATTTCCGTGATGTCTGCCCCTGACAGGTGGGCTGACGTTGGCAGCGCCAGCGTTAAATACCAATGGTCCCGAGACCAAGAGGGCGTCGACCCTCCCATGGTCTACCTCCACAGGGAAGTTGGGGACCTTTTACAGCCCCACCAAGCTGGGAAACCAGCCTGAGATCCACCGGATCTTCATGATCACCGAGAGTGAGGCCGGGAGCGCGGCTCCAAGCCGCGCCCCAAGCCAGGGGCCTAGCGCCGTGTCTTGGCAGGCCATCAGCACCTCGGACTTGGACCAGATAGCGGCCGCGTTGAACCCTGAACAGGTGGAGCAATTGGCGGACAGGTTATACCAACAGGACCCCTGGGCCGCAGGCCAGGGAGCAATGTCCGCCATGGCGACGCGAAATCGTCAGGCCATGCAGGGAAACCTGCCTATAAACGGACTCAGAGCTGAGATGCCTGAGCCGCGGGGAGACCCGCAGACGTTCGGCCGCATCTTTGGAGAGCCTGCTCGATTTGAGCAGATGCATGGAAGCCCCTCGCAGAGCATGCACACACCGAGGGGCATGACTCCAATGGCTACACCACCTGCACAGTCTCCGTTCGGGACTCCTGGCCGCCCTGCCACAAACGGCACCCTCATGGAGAGGATTGCTGCGGCTGGGGCTGAGCAAGGCACAGCTCTCCTGAACATGATGCCGACCGGCACTCCAACGAGTCAGCAGGGAAACCTGCCCGGCACCCCAAGCCATCATCGGCCGTTTGCTGGACAAACCACAGTAGCTGGTGTGCCTGATGACTACCGTGCAAGAGTGGCGGCCGCTGTGCAGCAGGTGCAGTTCCATAATCTGCCTCACCCAAGTGGTCAGAGGTGGAGGCCGGCCTGGTCCTGGGAGCTTGAGGGTCCCAACCCAAGGGATCCTGCTCGGCAGCGAGCATTCATCCCAGCGTTCAATGCTCACCCGAGCATGGCCCAGGGCCAGAGGCCACCGCCAGCGCACATGAATCCGCCATTGTACCCTGATGGGTCCAGAGTTCCGAACAAGTTTGTTCGCGAATTGGCGGATCAGCTCCACAGCCTCACTAACGTGCGCTGCAGTGACCAATCTATGTATCCGCACATGGCCTTTATGCCTTCACCGACGACGCCAGATGTGGCTGTCCAGCCCACTGCCCATTCGATATCGTCTGGCAGTAGGGGCGTGCCTGATTATATCCGGCAGACATACCACACTCAACAGGCATGCTTCAGGAGAAGGCAGGCCGTGCAGAGCGTACGAGATCAGTCACGTGCAGCTGCACTTGAGGTTGTGAGAACCAGAGGCTCACCTTTGCGAGGAAACTCGCCCGCTGCGACTCCTACCACCTCCATGCCAAATGCCGGAGTGCCGGAGGTGCTGGATCCAACAGGGACTCCCCCAGCTGCCTTCATGCCCTCCGAGACGGTACTGGAGAGACAGCGACGGGTATATCCCAGAGCAGCAGATGTAGAGGTTTTCACTGGGATGGAAGATACCTGTGCGGTATGCCTCGAAGAGTTTCAGCCCAGGGAAAGTGTCTACCGTTTGAGGTGTAATCACTTGTTCCATGAAGGGTGCTGGAATTCAAATGTGGTGGGCCATGTCACAAATCAGCGCGAGGGAGATCCTCAGCAGCCACCGTGTGCTATCTGCCGAGCACCTCGTCATCGTTCCCGTGGACCGGCTCCCTCATTCAGACTCCTGAGCAAGCAGCGAGGGAGCTGCGGGAGTTGAGGAGCATGGTGGAAGAGATGACGGCTAGGATGCTAGATAGGCAGACAGCTCAGCCCCAACAGCAGGGAAACCTGCCAGAGGAGGTAAGGCCGCCGATGGAGACGGGATATTTCGATCAGCTTATCCCGATGACGGCGCCTCAGCAGGGAAACCTGCCTAATACTCCTCAGATGTCTCCCCAGAGTGGGGGCGGGGCTGAGATAGCACTGGGCCCTGACCAGCTGCGTGAGTTGCGTGTTCGGCACTTCCAGAATCAGATGGATAATGCGCACACAACATTTATGCTGGATGCCGACAATCCTGAGACTGATAGTCCGTCGCTTGACATATCAGACTCCTCAGTGGCAACAGCAGCAACGGCAGCCAGGGCCGTCAATATCACAGCGACGAACGAGGAGTTCGAGTAGTGGCTGCAATACAGGGATCACCTCACGAATGAGGGGCTGCAGGATATTGCCCTTCACTCGTATCTGACGCTGATGAGACGCACGACCCGCGAACAGTATAAGAGCATACGTGACGAGTATGCCAACTGGCGGGAGGAGAGCGGCGATCACGTCCAGCACGTGTCGTACTTCCAGTACATCGACCTGGTACGCACGGCCGAAGGCAGGCCGCATGCCAGCGTCATGCGGGGCAACCCGCCAGGGAGTGCGACCGACTCGCGGGGAAACCCGCCTGAAGGCACAGCCGACACTTCAGAAACTGTGCACATCAAGCAGCCGAGTAAGACGTTCCTGGATGATGGTGGAAATTCCATCCTCATCGATGTAGGCTCGAAGATCAACATCATGGGCGAGAACACGAGCCGCAAGTTCGTCCAGGCTGCTGAGTCACGCGGCCGTACTTGTACATTCGAGCCCCGCTCTCGTTTGAATATCAACGGAGTGGGAGAAGGGTCGGCCCCAGCGGATACCGTAGGCACATTCAGTATTGCCTGCGATTACCAGGGGTCGACCCAGCTCGATTCATATAAGACGAACATTGTGTCAGGCTGTGGCAAAGACTTGCCAGCCATCCTAGGCCTCGATAGTATGCAGGACAAACGCACGATCATCGTGCTTGAACGAGGCCAGGAGAAGCTGATATTCCCTGGTAAGGGGCAGGTCAAAATGGAGCTCCCCGAGGGCTCCAAGATCATGCCGACGACGAAGTTGCCGTCAGGGCATCTGTCGATCAGGTGTGATTGTTTTGGAGCTGCGGGGCAACCCGCCTCGAGCTCAAGCAGCACGTCATTCCAGACGGTGCTGACGGGCGAGCCGACCCCGGCGCAGGAGCGCGAACAATTGCAGGGAAACCTGCCTCAGGGGTTGATGGAGACGCTCGCCAAGGCCACTATGCGAGGCGACAACATCGACGATCTTGAATCGTTCGATTGCTTCGTTGCCAGGACACTGGCCCAGCATGGTGGAAGTGTACCCATGGACGCTGTGCGGTCCCGCCGGAAGATAGTAATGGGGTACACTAACCGTGAGCTGCAGACGGTCAGCGACGCCAGGTCCAAAGGCGTGCTGAAGCAGCTGATGGATAATCCATCCATGCTGACAGCATTTGCGGAGCAATCCGCCTCTGAGGCCACGGCGCGCTGCAGTGCTGAGCTCCAGCATCTGAGGGAAGCCCAGATGCTGGCAGACATTGCAGGCACATCTTCTCTATCTTGAAGATGGCAGGGCGACGTCGCCCCCTCGTCGTCTTGCCTGTTGGCCGAAAAGCCGGGGGGTAACAAGGACAGCGGGGCAACCTGCCTTAATAAGAGGGCTTTTGTCATTGAAGATACGAGAGAGGCTTGCGCCGACCTCCGCACCCGAGGTTATATCTGTGATCGTATTTCCCACAATGAGCTTATGACAAGCGTGGGCACAGATTACCTGGGTGCGGTGATCAGTGGAGATTACACTCTCATATGGATTAGTACCCCGGGTGACTGGTATGTACGAACTCCAGGAAAGAGAGTGGCCCCACATTGGTCACGCATCCAGAACCTGTTGATAAAAGCCAAGAAACTCCGTATGACAATCAGTATATTTGGTCCCCCAGGATATGTTTGGAAGTTATCTCCAGTACGTGATACCCTGGAAGATCTCAAGTTGTCAGTAGTACGGATGCGTCTGTGTCATTTCGGTATTCGGTTCAATATGCAAGACAGTACACCGAGTGGTACTTATATGCAGGTAGCGCCATCAATACCGATTAGCTCGAAGCTGTGGGCATGCACATGCAAACAGGCAATGCCACAACATGTGTTGGATTGGTACGGCCATACAGTGCGGCATGCTGAATGGCGAGCTCAGACACGTACTACACTCATCCGTCATCTTAACGACAACATCCTGGGGAGCACCACCACGCACGGAAACGTGCCTGTATATTTAAACACTTATACACGTACGGACCACAACATCCATCACTACGTGACGACCAACAAGGGAGGACCGAAATGGTCTGAGGTTATCCGACGTGTAACGATTAACCTGGATACCAATGCGGTTATTCAGGATATCTCAGTTACCGATCAACCAACAGGGTATGATTGGCATGCACCACTACCTGCAGGGGTTGCCAACATCAGCACTCGGTTGTACTGGCAACCCGAGGAACCGGTCTTGCTCGGAAACGAGCCTACTCAATCACCACAGAAACCTCGACGCGTCATCATAGATGATTGTTCTCTCCCCCTCCCGACTCTGGCGATTGACGCATGTACCCACTCAACCACGACAATGGGCACGCAGACCGGCAAACAAAACGAGCAAGTTTTACCCACAGAATCGCGTATCAAGCAGAAGGAAAGGCTCAAAGCCGAAAAGGAAGCAGGCATCAAGCCTCGCCGCATTAAAAAGCACGTTGAAGACGGAAACGATGATTGCGGCGACGACTTGTCAGGACTCGGACAGGATCTTATGGCAACCTGGAGTACTGACGTCCCTATTGAGCTGATAAGCTCCGATGAGGACGATGACCTGTTCCTTACCCTCCCCGCATCTATGCCCGACACACACGCTAACATATACAGCATAGTTGCTACACTATGTTATGGTCATAACAACTGCGTGGATATGTTGGAGCTCTGTGGCGGTGAGGGTGGTATCTCAGAGCTTGCCTTCTCAAGGGGACTCTCCTCAGGAGGCAACCTAGACAAGACTACATATGTCGACCTGGGAGACCCCTCGGTGCAGCGGGTTGTAGATCATTACTTCGCTATATGCTACGTACGAGTTGCCGTGCTACAACCCAGTTGCCGCACCACAGGACCACCATCCTACTACAACTACAAAGTCAATCACAACACTTGGGAACAGCACCACAAAGAAGATTTACCACACATAGCTTATTGTGGTAAAATTGCTGTAACCCAAGATGACGCTCGGAGGTGGTTTATACGCGAACAACCTACAGGAACATGGGTGGATGATATTTCCCCATGGAAGAAACTTGCCAACCGACCACACATTACAACCGTACGCATTGATCAATGTGCTACGGGACTCAAAGATACGGCTGGTGGCTTTATTAAGAAGCCGACAAATATCACCAGCAACGACGAGACAATTCTTAAACCCTTTGAGCGACTCAAATGCAACGGTCAGCATGTGCACGCACAACCGTGCAATAAAGAGCTTTCACTGGACTCGACGACTGCAGTCTGCCTTCGTGGAAGCCGTCTATCTGGCGAAGGCCATTGATACTACGCGCGGAAACGCGCCTATAAGTACCGCACACGCTTACCCTGCAGACCTTCCCGATCAGGCTGAACCAGGCGAAGGTATGAGACGCATCGGTGATCGTATCATCCCAAAGGTGGCCACTTGCCCGGCATGCATCGACAACGTCCGAAAGGACAGTCCTAGCCATAACAGAGACCCTACGCAGTGTAAATATCATGATTCCATCTCTGTATATTGGCCATGTCCCGCATGCCAGAGGGATCTTACGAGAAGCAAGGGTGTTAAGAACCACCTCGATACCGAACCTGGTAAATGTCGTTTTGCTGAACCATTTAAACTTCCAGACGACCACGACCCCGAAGGCAAAACCGTGCCAGCTTGGTGGAAACCCTTACCTAAACCAGGTGAGGGCCAAGCTTCAGCTTCAGGTGGCCGCCAAGGCGCACGCGCCAGGCCACCGCGACCACGATCCTTCGGTAACGTCGATCCGACATCTGGTGCCAGCAGTTACGACATGCTACGAGACGCCCCCGAGCGTGGAAACACGCCTTCCGCGTCCTCCAGCGAAGCGCCACAGGTAGCGGCCCGTCGCGGCCGCCTACAAGGCGTACCACCACCTCCAGATGCAGTCAATGCAGAAGACCAACTACGGAGAGCTACAAGGAACCCTCTTGCCTCTACCGGCTCTGGGGCTCCACGACTACCCGACTGGACGAGATTCGACATCCAGCGCAGTCTACAAAGTCTCCGTAGTCACGAACCTCATGTCGTGAAAAAGGAACTCCGAAAACTGCACCTGCGATGGCATCATGCGAAGGAACCTAAGATGAGGCTAATCCTCGACAAAGTGGGGCTGGATAACGTTCGACTAAACATGATCAAGGAAGTTTGCGACACCTGTCGGGAATGCAGAGCATGGGGACGTCCAGGAAACTCAACACTACCCTCGGTGAGCCTTCCCGGTAACTGGCTCGACGAAGGCGAAATGGACCTCATGTTCTACAAGAAATGGACCATATTTCACATTATGGATCGTTGCATTCGCCTGGCAGCAGGCCTAGAAATTTCCGACAGAGAACGTGACGCTATCCTTGACGCCTACCACTACTGTTGGATTGCCTATCACGGACCCTTCAAAGTCTTATACTCAGACGGAGAGGGCGCCCTGAACAATGATGCCGCTAAAGCCATGATGGCCATTAAGGGCACGGAACTTCGTATCCGAGCACCTGGCCAACACGCGACTTCAATTGAGTCACAAAACAGCATTCTCAGAGGCGTCTTCCACATGATTGAGGAAGAACTGAATAGACACAACATCCCTGTTGGATTCACTAGAGTATTGGCGGAAGGCATCTTCGTTACTAATGTTTTTACGTTTTATCGTGAGGTAAGTGTGATGTATCCTGATGCTCGTCACACACTATACATCGAATGTCTCCTCACACGGGAACTTGGCATGGATAATATGGCCATGCAAACCGTCCTTACATATGTGGCACACCTCGGCGCAGGGAAACCTGCCAAAGTTTTCGGCTATATCCCCGATATACAAGGGAAACCTCAATCTTTCAGACGACAGCAAGTTTCACCCGCGCGTACATCTAGCACTACAGTATCTCGTACGAAACTACTTCCGAGAAGAACATGTAGTAGCAGTTAGATTGGCCAAAAGTGTGTCAAGCCTACCTGCAGTAAAGTACGCCACCGGGTCTACGCTGATCCACTATGACAACGACATCAGCCCGGCTTTCCACTACTACGAGTGTGTGGGCACCGGCCTAAACATTTCTCAGATCACTGGTAGCACTCATTCCAGACTCATTCAATGCTTGACTTCACGTGTCCCTTCCTTAGGATTGCACGACGACCTGGCTAAATATCAGCACTCAAGCAACACGTCTGGAGAACACGAGACGCCTGGAAACAGGCCTCCTCCAGACACCCCAGGTGCTTCATCGCCGAGTGAAGGCCGTCTGTCGACAATCTATGAGGAAAATGAGGAACATATTATCGAAGCTATGATGCTGGAAGAGTGGTACGACGAGCTACGTATGGACCTTCATCCTACGACGACTACCGGCGATTATCTTTACTGCGTCCCAACAACCATGCTGCCCGACCAATGTGTTTTGGTTTCAGCATCTGTGGGCGAAGAAGATATCATATCATCGGACACGCTCGGAGACGAGCCTGAACCACGAGGGTCCTGTCTAGTCTCTCTCTGCTCAACCACACCTGACGAGAGCTACTCTCTTGACAGTGATGAATATGGTCCTTGCGTTGAGTTATGTTTTACATCAGAAATGTCAAAAATAGTGCTGGATCAGACTCAACTTGCACAGCTCGACACCGATATGGTCGCAACGATGAGAGTATATGTATCCTCTGCTGCTAAACGTGCTGTGGTCGTTAAAGAACATGATCTACTGATCAAAGCCGACATAGCAGCACATCCAAAGGAGGTTAGTGAAGCTTGGTATACTGAGCTCAAAATCTGGATTGACAACCGATGCTTTGAGATGTATGATTTATCAAAAGCTTCCAACATCATGACATCCAGGTATGTATACAAGTGGAAGTTTGTAAAGGTGGGTACCGAGAACGTTAAAACCATTCGTCTCAGACTTGTCCTTCGCGGATTTATGGATACTGAGGCTCTCGATGTGGAAACATTCTCGGGAACCGCCCGAAGGCAATCCCAACGACTCCTGGCAAGTGAGGCGGCATGCCATCCAGAGTGGATCTTAGCATCCATGGATATCGACAAGGCGTTCCTCAAGGGTTTGACCTATGAGGAACTTGCCCGTGCCACCGGCGAGGAAACTCGCATGGTCTGCTTCGCTCTTCCACCGGGAAGTGCCCAGGTACTTCGTACACTACCCGGCTTCTCATCCTATGACGAAAGCCGACCCTGCCTCAGATGCCTCAAACCAGGAACGGGTACAAAGGACGCTCCCAGAGCGTTCTCTCTCAAACTTCGTACGACCACACGAGCTATAGGCCTTGCACCGACCAGTTATGATCCTGAATTTGAATTCAGCCAAGATCTGCTAACGGCAAAACATGTCGATGATATTAACATGACAGGCCTAGAGACAAATATAGACGACTATGTACAGCGCGTCGAAAAGGTGTTTGGCAAATGCAAGCTCAACAAACACACATATACGAACTGCGCCGTTCGCTACACTAAGAATGATCAAGGGGATGTGATCATGGATCAGGACGAGTATATCAAACAACTACGTCCTATCACACACCCAGAACTTACAGGAGCGGCGGCCGATGCCAAAGCCACGAAACTCATTACCGACATGTTCGTCAGCTTGCGAAGAGCCCTCGCCTATGCCCTTCTTACTCAAATCTGGCTCATGGTATACGTGGTCTCTCTCCAGAAAATTCAAGAGCCCACCAATCTGCAAGTCAGACGTTTGAATGCTGTGACGCGAAAGCTGATCAGCAGCCCGAAACGCATCACCTTCCCTCGGATGAAGCCGACGAATGAAGTTGACATCCATAGCGATTCGGGGTATCGGAAGCTTACCGGGGAGGAGGATGATGAGGCCAAGGGCTACGGCATACGCGGGGCTAATGTACTACGGCGAGGAAACTCGCCTCAAGGCAAGTCCGTCGTTCACCTCTGTGACGGACTATGCAAATCACACCGACTGCAGGTGAGGTCCAGCTATGCTGCCGAGGCACTCGCAGCTGCGCATAACCTCGATGAGTGTTACCCTACGCTCATCACTCTCCACGAGCTTAAGGCAGGAGCTCTGACTCCACGACAACTACGAGATATGCGTGAAGTTGGAGGCCTAGCTATCAAAGTCTCTCTTACCATAGACGCCGAGTTCGTTTATAAATCATTATCAAGCAGTGACCTTAAGATACCGACAGAGCGGACTCTGCTTGGACATATCAGTTGGATACGTGAGCTCATGGATATAGGTATAGTACATAACGTGCAGTGGTGTGATACTAGGGATATGACCGCAGACGGGCATACAAAGGGAAGCATCGATCGGGAGCTACTTCTGGAAGTGATGTCAGGCACTCAGTCATTCAAGTATGACGTGAAGCAGTTTGTTCCCTTTCGGGGTCCCGAGGACAAACAAACCCAAGGTTAATCAATTTTAGTCTGTCCTTGTTGCCCCCGCGGTCCAATTTGCCAGCATGGGCGCCTACTACAGAGGCGCCCTTCTAGTTGCTCGGAAACGAGCCTTACATTTCACGCCTGGCAACGAGCCGGCTTTGTATGACTCAGGCTCTTTGCCTTAATACATATTTGCTCGGTGAGGCATGGCCCGTTTGGCTTACTTCTAATTGAGCCGATAGCCCTTCATCGTTCGAAGGGGCTATCTTGTATTTGCGTGAAATGCCTTGCGAGGAAACTCGCCTTACAGTCTGGTGTTAGGCCAGACTGTACACACTGTTTTCCTTATTGCAAACAGTTGTGCGCGCGGCCTTTGTAGAGCCTAACGGCTGCGCGGCTATGCTCTCCGTCTCCTCCCCTCCCGACTTTAAGGGTAGCTCTTTGGGAGATGTTATAGTATCGGGAGCATAGCTCGCGCGCCGTTGCCTTTGGCTCAAGGCACGCGCGCCCTATTTGCCCGGACACCGCGAGTGTTCGCTATGTGCTGGAAAGACCGATACATCGATCTTATCCTATCTTATCCGCCCATTCTTCTTACTGAACCGCGTCAGTACGATACCGGACGCTATTTGCCATCCGATGTCTACGGGATCGGATGCTATTTGAGTTACCAGGCTCACTTTCGACTCGGGCTAACTCGCAGCCTGCTGCAGTGAGATCTGCATGGGCGCGCTCCTCTTCACCGAAGCGCTGCAGACCTATATCATCGACAACTGTAGAGAGTGAAACTGCACGAGCAACTTCGCGCACCTCATCTAAGGGCTGTAGCAAGACGAGCTGTAACATCATTGTTGCGAACACGCAACCTGGCAGGACACTCTGTTCCGAAAGTATGGGCTCCGACACAAAAATGCCCATATCTAAAATCCGCGGCTGACATGCAGCTTGATAAGGAGGTACAGTAGTCTCATCGGGAACCCAGTGCGCTCTGCGGCGGCCACGAGGTGGTGGTGCCGAATGAGCTCAAAGGATTTTTTGAGGTCCACCAAAACCGCCCCAGACGCCACCCCTTGGCCATGAGCCCACTCGGCCCACGCGGCCGGCACCCAGACGCACTTATCTGCGGCCTTGCCGCGGGCCCCCCAAGAAAAGCTTCTGAAATTTCTTCTCTGCCAATCCTGGATCTCGGACTTCCGTAAGCGACACAAGACCCTCGCGAGCACAGGCAAGAGAGCAATCGGCCGAAAACCACCCAGACGTTTGGCCAATAAGAAAACTTTGACCCACGCGGTGGGCCAGTCTAGCCTCAGCTCAATCAAATGCAAAAGCTCACAAAGCGTGTCCAGGCCCTCGAGGCCCAGGTGCAACAAATGCCGCGGGTTTATACAATCATAACCTTGGCCCGTGGTGGGCTTTTAGCTCTTGGGGGCTGCTAGCAGCTCAGGGACAGACGGATGAGGAGGAGGCTCGAGGAGGGAGAGATCTGGCCAGGGAAGCACAGGGTGGGGCTCTGAGACGCACCACCATGACTCCCATTCAGCCCTGAGCTGCTCAATTTGTTCGGCTGAGCCTAGGGGGGCGTGATCGACCGTCGTGTCGTCAGGCGCCCATCCTGTAGGCACCTTGGAGAAACTGAAAAGAGCAGATGCACCCTGCTCAGTGCTGCGCTTGTGAACCCAGTCCTCCCACCCCCGCTGCTTGGCTCGCTGGCTGGTTCGAACAGCGAACTCCGCTTGCTGCTGCGCAAGCGTTTTTTAAACTAGCAGGTGGGGTGCGGAGAGAGGGAGGCTATGGAGGACGAGTCTAGCAACATTGATCGCTAGCTGGCACTGGCGCGGCAACGAAATGGCTCGGCAATGGCGAGTGAGACGGCGCCTGCGAGTCACAGCATCCCAGCCGCCCTGCAGGTTGCCGTAGTCCAGCAGCGCATGTGCCAAACCTCGCCACCAGGTAGCTTCAGCATTGATCTGCGGAAAGGGTACCGAACATGGCCGCGGAGGTCGAAGAGTCTTTAGCCGAGGTGTGTCTCCACGTCCTCGATAGTACTCAGCCTGCCGAGGCTCCACATGAAACGCGTTCAACCATTTAGCTTCCGCAGCCTCGATGAAAGCAGCCCAGGCTGTGTCAACAGTGACGTCGGGCTGTCGCATGCCGTCTGCAAGCTGCTCCCAGTCGGGCTCCTCGAACCCCCTGCAGCAGCCAATGGGAGCTTGAACTGGAAACTTGCGCGGCTGCTGAACGACACGAACTTCTGGGGGCCGACGTGGAACCTGTAGCCGAACCTGAACTGCACGATGCGGACTGATCGCGATGTGCTCCAGGACTGTCAGCTGAGCTCCTGCCGCCAGCAATGGCGTCATCACGAAATAGTCGATGACGCGCTCCGACGGCCTGACCGTGCCCAGCTTTGGGGCTACCACGACGCCACCAACGCCTGCCACCCAGCCACTCTCCATGAGCTCCTCGGGCGTAACTTGCCAGTCCGCACTGATGATGAAAGGAAAGCCTAAGCTCTTGGCGGCCTGGCCCATGTCGCAGAGGATGCGCCAATTCCTCTCGCTGAGGTCTTCAGAGTCGTGCAGGTACATGGTGCCAACAAGCAAACCTCCTTTCGGACCATGGCTCAGATGCAGCAGTGAGGCTCTGGCTGGGCACACGCAATGCGAGAGGCCCTCTAGCTGGCTGAGCCCATAGCGAACAGGCGTGGCAATCATGGTGCCACCAGACAAGCCCGCCAGGCTGTCTGAGGCGCCATCAGCGGCACCAGCGCGGACGGCAGGATTGATGGCTGCCTCCCAGCCTGTCTTGCGCAACGCCTGCTCCTGCGCGTCACGCTGGTGCTGCGGCACCTTGTGCTCTTGCACAAGCGCCAAGTCACAATCATACCATTCATCAGATTGCCTGAGCAGCTCAAGCCCAGGCATGCTCGTAACATTCGCCGTGGGAACTGTCAACGGGCGGCACTGCGGGCTACCCCAACTGCGGTGGGACGCAGTAGGTGGAGCGCATCTTCTTGAGCGCCTGGCCGAACAGCTCGATGGCACGCTGCTTGATGGCCCGCTTGGCGCCCTCGTCGAGATCCATGTCATCGTCGTCGCCGACTGCGCTGGCACAGGCCTCGAGCAGCTTCTGCTCGTTGCGGGCTGCCCATGCACGGGCACGCTCATCAGGGTCAGCGCCACCCACAGGAGCTGCAGTAGGCGGCGCAGGCTGCCCTGCACCCGCTGCCCCTGCTGCCGCGAGGCCGCATCCCGAAGGGAGGCCCGCGCTGGCGGCGCCAGGCTGGGCACCGCCAGACGGGGCGGTGCCAGCGGGCGCATCAGGGGGGGGGGTGCTGGGCCTGCGCGGCCTTCGCCTGCAGCTCCTGCTGGGCGGTCGCCAGCTGCGCCGCCACCTCCGTAAGCTTGGCTTCGAGCTCGGCGTCGCCGAGCAGCCGCGCCTGCTGGGGCAGCCCGTCGCACTGGCCAGGCGGCATGCCAGGCGCGGCGGCGGCCGTGCCGCCCACGCGCGCAAGTGCCGCTGCCCCGCGCGCGGCCGCCTGCTTCTGCTGCTGCTGGAGCTCCTCGAGCTCAGCGCCAACCTCTGCTGCCCAGCGGGCGGCACGGTGCAGGTTCTCCTGCGCCTTGTCGTACTTCTTCTGCACCTTGCCAAGCCGATCCGTGAGCACATCGCTTTCCTTCTGCGCTGCCCTCGACACCAGCTGCGGATCACCCGAGAGGAGGCCCCGCTGGTGCTGGATGCGATCCCGCGCCGACTGGCTGAGCGTGTCCGCAACGGCCTCATACGCGGCGGGGTCCATGGCGGCATAGGCTCGGACCTGCGCATCGGTGAGGGGCGGAGGTCCTTTCGGCTTGGGAGCACGTACGGAAGGGGAGACGCCACCAGCCCAGACGCCGCGGGGCTGGACCACGCGCTGATTGGGGCCGCCTTTATCCTTGCCACAGCGGAGGCATCGATCACGCCACTCATAGTTGTACTTGAACTTACACTGTTTGTTGGGACAACACCAACAAGACTGCTGCCAAAATGCCATCTCGCACCCGCGGAGGGTGCGACACACGCCGTAGGTACGCAAAGGCAGTGAGGGATGAAACCTCAGTACAGTCCCGTGGTGTGGAGCAGGTGGGGCCGCGGATCCCCTTGCCAAAGAAACTCTCGTCCTGGGCAAACCGCTACGGACTTGAGCCAAAATGGCTACGGAAGCTTCCGCCTCCTCCTCCTCTTCCTCCTCCTCCTCCTCCTCCTTCGTCTTCTCCT
>CAUYUJ010018551.1:0-10000 GCA_963575745.1 Prorocentrum cordatum
TTCTCCTCCTCCTCCTCCTCCTTCTCCTCCCACATTCTCGATCCTCGCGAATGCGTCGCTCCCCGTTCTTCCGTTTAGCCACGGCGGCAACGCCGCCTCCGCGGCTCTCCGTCGTCCTCCTTGGCGATGCCCAGGTACCCCTCCAGCAGCGGAGACTGCATCGCCGGCGCTGGGCAGCCGTGGACTGCCGGCCACCCTAAGGGCCACGGAGGACCCAGACCTCCGACGTCGTGATTTTTGCACGACGTCGACCCCAAGAGGTCTGGACCCCTGCCCAGGGACCGGTTCTTCATCCTGAGTCGTTTTTTGACGGTCCCGAGGCCCGGGAAGAGCCCCCAGAGGCCGAAAATAGCCAAAAACCTCCCGTCGTGATTTTTTGACGACGCGAGGAGGTCTGGGGAGGACGAGGACTGCCATCAGCAGAACTGCACTCCTTGCCCCCCCCTTCACGTCCGGTCACCGCAATTGGTACACGCTGTGCGCTTTCGCCCGGAATTCCAGGCCCCGGGGCCATCGCAGCTCGACCCGGCTCGATAAAATGCTGCTGGGATGCAGGGCCTCGGGCCCCGGTCGCGGTGTCTGGCGATGCTGCTTCGCAGCGTCGGGTGCCATGGGCTGGGGGTTCAGAAGCGGAAGAGGAGGAGGAGGAGGACGGGCGGCGCACCCAGGCAGCAAGACAGAGGGGGCGGGCCTTCCCAGAAGCAGTGTCGCCCTCTGGCCCTCCGAGAACCCTCCTGACCCCTCTCCGGACACGGAGACGGTTTCTCAAAGGCCGGGCGGATTCTGACGGAAAAACGCGGCCTTCCGAAACGGCCTGCCCCCCCTCGCTCCCCCCGTCAGCTCGCCGCCGGGAGGGGAAGAGAAGAAGGAGGCCCGGGTTGAGAAGAAGTTCGGCGCGTTTGAGCCTCATGTCTTTGTTCGGTGGGCATTCCTGAAAGCTCTGGGGCATATGACCCTGACCTCCTGCACACTGACTCTTCGATCGTGAAGTTCGTTTGTTCGGGAACCGCTGTCGGGTCTCAGAACCACCCGAAAGTTGTCCGCAAACAAGCCAGTCCGTGGTCGAGAGCTCTGCGGCTCAACGCACACACACACATGGTTCCCTCCACTGGCGAGGTGACGACACCGCCGCGAAGCGTTACGCCGGAACACGCTCGGGCGAATTTCCACCTGGCGTACTTAGCAGATGGTCATCGCGGTCCGTATGTCTGCGGAGGCTCTCCTCCTGTCTCCTCATCGCCCTCTCTTCTCCGCCCTGGCAGAGGCCATCCTCGCGCCCCTTAGTTTGTGGCATTCTCGTCCTCCTGCACCTTCTCCCCCATCCACCTCCACCCCCGTCCCTATTGTTAAGTCGGGCATGTCCTCCTACAGGGGGATTTTGGAAGAAAAACACAAAATAGTCAAAAAAACGCCAAAATGGCCAAAACATATTCAAAAATACTCCCCATACGATTGACTATTTTTGAATATTCCTCCTGTAGAGGGACAGGCCCGACTTAACCCTATTGCACGGGCACGCACGACGAGTTTCCTTGGCGCCGTCGCCGCCCCGGCCAGCAGTGACACGTTGTCCGCTGGCCAGATCGCGAAGCCGCTGGGGTTCCGATCCTTCAGATTCCTGGCGCGAAGCGCGGCCCCCGTGAGAAAGGGGTTCCCGCGCCTTGCGAACTCACTCGCAGGCGAAGCTCCCGCTCGAGACGCCCTCGAGATTCAGGAGAGAGCGTGATCCACCGCCGCTTTACTGTGGAAAATTGCCAGCCTTTTCCTCCGGAACCCGGGGGTCGCCCCCCCCCCCCCCTCCTCCCTCCCCGCCCCCCTGCTGGAACCCCGCCCCCTCCCCCCACCCCCTCCCCCGGCAAAACCCCCCTCCCCCTACCCCCCCCCCCCCCTCCCCCGCCCCCCCTCCCCCTCGAAAACTGAGGGGGGGTCACTACCGGTTCGAACCCGCTCCCCCCCCCCCCTCTCCGGATCTGGAACCGGGGGGGGGTCACTACCTGTTCGAACCTCCCCCCCCCCCTCAAACCGGAGGAGGGTCACTACCGGTTCGACCTCCCTCCCCCCGCGCACTTTCAGAAAACGACTCCCGGTCCCTACCACCGTCCGCATCACATCCCCCACTGTTGTTCCCAGCACCACTGTCCTCACCACCACTGTCCCCACTGGTTCCACCACCGTCCCTACTGTCCTCACCAGTGCCCCCACCACTGTCGCACTGTCCCCACTGTTCCCACCACTGTTCCCACCACGGTTCCACTCTCCCCACTGTCTCCACGGACCCAACCACTGCCCGACTATCCCCACTGTCCCCGCTGTCCCACTGACTCCTCCGCTGTCCCACTGAGCTGTCCCACTGTTCCCACCACTGTCCCCACTGTCCCCACCACTGTCCCCACTGTACCTCTGTCTCATTGTCCCACCGCCGTCCTCGCCACCGCCTTCACCACTGTCCCCACCACCATTGTACCCTCCACTATCCCACTGTTTCCACCTCATTCCCACTGTCCCCACACGACTGTCCCCACCACCACCGTCCCCACCACTGTCCACTGTCCCCCCCGTTCCCACCATTGTCCCCACCACTGTCCCCACAACTACCGCCCCCACCACTGTCCCACTGTCCCACTGTCCCCACCACTGTCCCGCTGTCCCCTCACCACTGTCCCCACCAACACCGCCCCCACCACTGTCCGCACCCCCACTCGGTTTTCGAGGGGGGGGGGGGTTCGAACAGGTAGTGACCCCCCCCCCTTTTCATGATGAGCTGGGGGGGAGGGGGGAGGGGTTCGAACCGGTAGTGACCCCCCCCGGTTTTCCGGAGGGAGGGGGGGGGGCCCGGGGGGGGGAGGGGTTCGAACCGGTAGTGACCCCCCCCGGTTTTCCGCCAGCAGCGGTAGAACACGCTCTTTCAGATTCAGGCATCGCCCGCTGGGCCCAGCCCCGCAGCCGCCACGCCTCCTCCTCCTCCAGGCACGCGGCTCGCCCCCCAGCCTCGCTGCCTCCAGCGTGGAAGCCGTACCCGCACTACTTTCCCATCAACTATCTTGTCAACGGTTAAGGGCTTTCCCTTCCCGATACACTCCTCCACCTGAGTCTGCACGGGGAGGCAAGCACTTAGAGTCTGGTATTGCCGGAGGCGGCGACAAGGAAACCTCAGATGGTCCAAAATTAACTCCAGGTTGGCGCAATACAACGAAAGTTGGCCACCAGCATGCTTCCAAAGGTCACACGACGGCCCCAAGACTGCTCGAATTGAAATGACCACGAAACATCCCAAGGATGCCACGGAATGGTGTAAGCTGTTTCAGCGAATGTTGACTTAGAGCCGAAAATGCGACTAAGAAAACGCGTAACCTGGGCCAGCTTCCCAGAAGTTTCTTAAACAAGCCTCCTGGGCCAATTCCTGTTGTTAAAGCTGGAGGGGCGAACGTGCTCAAGAAACTGGGCCAGCTCTCCGGCGAGTTGGTCGAGAAACGCTGGCCCAGCTTTTCGGGAGGAGGTGTCTTAATCATATGCTCGACTGCATCGTTTGTTCACCTACAAGACCTCAAGATGACGTCAAGGTTGCCCCAGAGGGCCTTGCGAGAAGCTCAGAAGGGGGGCTCGAGGAGAGCCTCAAGGGCCTCCAAAGAGCACCCCAAAAGAACCCCAAGAGTGCTCCAAGATGTTTACGTACTGGGTTCCACGTCGCGCCACTAACCGAAGTCATCCCTCTACCTGGCCGACGGCATCCAAAATGTCCGAGAGAGGACCTCAAAGGCTCCCAACAGAGGCTCCTCGAGAGCTCCGAGAAGGTCTCCAAGAGGCCTACGGAAACTACAACCTGGCGGCAGAAGACCCGCCACAGCATAGCAACAACAACAACCACTACAACAACAACTACCACAACAACAGCAACAGCCACAGCAGCAGCAACAGCAACAACAACGATACAGAACATGAAAGCAGCAACACCACCACCACCACCAACAACAACAACAACACCAACAACAGTCTGTTTAAGACTGTTCGCTCTTGTTTGCTCGCGGGCCATTCAACGCGTATATACCAAACACTCGATACCCGCACTCGTTGTCTTCGGTCGCATGGGGGTATATATGTTTCTTAACTGCAACGTGCATCTCGTGCAGCCCCTAAGGCAGGGGAAGAGAGGACGGATGGAAGGAAGGGACAAGGGGGAGGGAAGAGGATGAAGCGCGAGAGAAAGTGACAGGAGGGGGGCCAGGGGCAGAAAATACGCGGCAGAACCAGACGGGCAGATCGGGCGGGTAGACCCTGACAGGCGGGTCGGGAAGGCGGGACCAGGCGACCAGGTCGAGCAGGCGGGTTGCTGAAGCGTGGGTCTTGAATGAATCGCAAGGATGTCTCGAGCGAGAGGATGAAGCACGAGAGAAAGTGGCAGGAGGGGAGCCAGGGGCAGAAAATATGCGGCAGAACCAGACTGGCAGATCGGGCGGGTAGACCCTAACGGGCGGGTCGGGAAGGCGGGACCAGGCGACCAGGTCGAGCAGGCGGGTTGCTGAAACGTGGGTCTTGCATGAATCGCAAGGATGGCTCGAGCGATGACGATTCCCCAAACAAGTATTGAGGATCTCCACAGCGAGAGCGTGATTTCCTGGGTGTCGAGGGCGCGGTGTCTGATCAAGCGTGAGGAAGTCTCACGCGAGCGCGCGATTTCTGCGTAACTTGCAAGGACGTCCCGCGCGAGAGCGCGATTTGGGAATAACTTGTGAGTAAATATCAGGCGGGAGCCGCTGTTGTTGTGAACTTGAGGCCAACAACCTGGTTTGGTGACACCTCGACTTCCTTTTTTTAAATAACAAAAAAAAAGGTGCGAGCCACAGGAGAAGCACTTTAATTGAAAAACGCAACGGTTACCGGACAGGGGGGACCAACAACAATTCTTCAGAAATGAGAGTTCAACAACAACAACAACAACAACAACAACAGCAACAACAACAACAACAACAACAACAACAACAAAAACAACAACAACAACAACAACAACAACAACAACAACAACAACAACAACAACAACAACAACAACAATAACAGCAACAACAACATCAGCAACAACAACAACAATAATCATTGTGAGACTGTTCGCCCTTATCGGCTCGAGTGACCAATAACGCGTATTTCCCAAACCCTCGATACCCGCCCTCTTCGTCTTCGATCGAACCCCTTTTGGGGGGTATACCTTTCTTCCCTGCAGGCCGGGTCCCGGCAAGCGGCGGGGCGGCCGCGGACCGTCGGCCTGGCCAGCGGCAGCGCTGATCGGCGGGGCGGCCGCGGACCGTCGGCCTGGCCAGCGGCAGCGCTGATCGGCGGGGCGGCCGCGGACCGTCGACCCGACCCCAAGAGGGACGGACAGGGGACCGACCACGACGACGACGACGACGGCGACGACGACGACGACGAGCAAAAGCGAGAGCGAGAGAGAACGACAGCAGGGCCACGAAGGGCACGAAGTAGGCCACGAAGGGCGACAGCGGGGACACGAAGGGAATGCGTATAGGGCCACGAAGAGCGCGAACGAGCGGGGGCCACGAAGTGCAGATAATGCGGGGCCACAGAAGGCAACTATGGGGCCACTGAGGGTAGCAACTGGGCCACGTAGGACAGTGAGGGGGACATAAATGGCGACAGCGGGGCCACGAAAGGCATGCACATGGGGCCCCCCCAATTGGCGCGAAACGAAGGCGAAGCCACGAAAGCTTCGCATACTTGGGCCTCGCGGAGGGCAAGGACGGGGCCACCGATGCAGCACGGG
Source organism: Prorocentrum cordatum (assembly GCA_963575745.1). NCBI lineage: Eukaryota > Dinophyceae > Prorocentrales > Prorocentraceae > Prorocentrum > Prorocentrum cordatum. Next base: position 5,771 of record CAUYUJ010018551.1, read on the forward strand.
GACACGAAGGCGACCAGCGGGCCACGAAGGGCATGCATATGGGGCCACCGACGGACGCCGAACCAGCGAGGGCCACGAAGGGCATACATATAATGGGGCCATGAACAAGCGAGGGGGCCACGAAGGGATGCAACGGGGCCACGAAGGGCAGCGAGGGGGCCACGAAGGGCTGCAACGGGGCCACGAAGGGCTGTGACGGGGCCACGAAGGGCTGCAACGGGGCCATGAAACAAAGCGAGGGGGCCACGAAGGATTGTAACGGGGCCACGAAGGGCAGCGAGGAGGCCACGAGGGGCTGCAACGGGGCCACGACGGGCAGCGAGGGGGCCACGAAGGGCTGCAACGGGGCCGCGAAACAAAGCGAAGGGGCCACGAAGGGGTGCAACGGGGCCACGCAGGGCATCGAGATCCCGATTCCTATGTAATCTGTGAGGGAGTCCTAAGCGTGAGCGCGACTCCCGGGTGCCCGGGTGTCGGGAGCGCAGCGCTTGAGTAAATTACAAGAGATTCCAACGCAAGGGCGCCATTCTTCAGTAAATTGCAATCAAGTCTCCAGCGAGAGCGCGAACTCCCGGAGCGCCGGAGAGCGATTCCTGAAGAATTTGTGCCAAGGAAATCCAAGGAGACCCCACGAAGCGCGATTCCGAATAAAATGCGAGGAGGTCACTCCGCGGGAGCGGGTCCTGGCTAAATTTAAGGAGTCTGAGCGGGAGCCGTTGTTTTTAAACCGGGAGCCTGGGGCCCAGTTTCGAGCCTCAACATTCCCTGATAAAAAAATATCCTGGCGAAGGACCCAACCATATGCTGTTGCGGGTACCGCAATTGTGAAAATCTTCTTCAGTGAAACTCCCTATGGGGCCACGAAGCGCTGCACTGGGTGGGGGGGAGCATGCGGGCACCCCCCACTGGGGCCTCGTTGCAGCTCCCTACGGTGCCACGAAACACTGCCCTGGGTGGGGGAAACGCAATGCGGCACCCCCACTGTTGACCTTCGTGCAAGCTCCCTATGGGCCACGAAGCACTGCCTGGTGGGGGACCGCATCATGCGGGCACCCCCACTGGGGCCTACGGTTGAGCTCCCTATGGGGCCACGAACGCTGCAACGTGCGGGGGAACCGCATGCGGGCACCCACACTGGGGCCTAGTGGAGCCCCCATGGAGCCACGAAGCGCTGGGGTGGAGGAACCGCATCGAGAGCAAGCCACTGGGCCGACGGTGGAGCTCCCTGTGGTGCCACGAACCCTGCCCTGGCAGGGAACCGCAAATGCGGGCACTCCACTGGGGCCCTCGGTGGAGCTCGCTAAGGGGCACGAACGCTGCCTGGGCGGGGGAACCGCCAATGCGAGAACACCCGGGGGCCTACGGTGGAGCTCCCTATGGGGCCACGAAACGCTGCCCTGGGTGGGGAAACCGCATGCGAACACCCCCACTGGGGCCTTCGGTGGAGCTCCCTATGGGGCTACGAAGCGCTGCCCTGGGTGGGGGAACCGCATGCGAACTGCGCCACTGGGGCCTTCGGTGGAGCTCCCTATGGTGCCACGAAGCGCTGCCCTGGGCGGGGGAAGCGCATGCGAACTGCGCCACGGGGGCTTTCGGTGGAGCTCCCCATGGGGCCACGAAGCGCTGCCCTGGGTGGGGGAACCGCATCGAGAGCAGCCACTGGGGCCTCCGGTGGAGCTCCCTATGGGGCCACGAAACGCTGCCCTGGGTGGGGGAACCGCATGCGAGAGCAGCCCCTGGGGCCTTCGGTGGAGCTCCCTTTGGGGCCACGAAAGCGCTTGCCCTGGTGGCGGGGGGGGACACCGGATGCGCCATCCCCCCCCCCACCCACCCACTGGGGCCTTTGGTGGAGCTCCCCATGGGGCCACGAAACGCTGCCTTGGGCGAGGGAACCGCATGCGGGCTGTGCCATTGGGGCCTTCGGTGGAGCTCCCTATGGGGTACGAAACGTGTGAGCATTGCGCCGAAGGCAAAAGCAAGGAGGTGGAGGGGGAAGAGGGAGGAGGGTGGACGGAGAAAGGAGGAGGGGGAGGAGGAAGGAAGGAGGAAACGCGGGGCGCTGTCTATTCAAAACGAGGACCCAACACCACAGGATGGTTGGGAAAAACAAGATGCGAGCGTCGACGGGGCACACTTTTATTCAGAAGTATGAACCGGTGGGGGATCAACCATAAATTTTCTTCCGAAGTGAAAGTTCAACAGCAACAACAACAACAACAGCAACACCAACACCAACAACAACAACAACAACAACCGCAGCAGCAGCAGCAACACCAACAACAACAACAACAACAGCAGCAACAACAACAACAAAAACAAAAACAACAACAACAACAACAACAACAACAACAACAGCAGCAACAACAACAACAACAACAACAACAACAACAACAACAACAACAATCACTTTACCCGAACGCTCAGTGTTCTCACCAGTGCCAGGGTTTTCATGCGACGCCAGCCAATACCCCAACTTTGTGGGGGGGCAGTGAAAGCTCTACCAAATATCCACACGACTCTTCGCCACCACCCACACCCAGCTTCCCGCCCTATGACGTTCGGACACTTCACTTCGTGGCCTGCGGACGACCGTGGCTACTACACTGGCGTGGAGTACACACCACAGAAGTTGTTAAGCCTACGTTCGTACACCCACAGAAGTTGTTAAGCCTTGTTAACCCACAGAAGTTGTTAAGCCTTCCACAGAACATCTGTTGAATATGATGCATATGGTACATGATACACATGATACACATGATACGTATCAGCAGGCCTTACGGTTTTTGGAGATTCGGCGGCGCGAGCGAATGAAAAAAGAATGTGTCCCGCCATGGTATTATTGGGGACAGGATGATGGCCCTGGCAGTGTGCCGCAATTATGTGCACACTTCAGATTCGCATGCCGAGTGTTCAGCTCACCATGTGCTTCCTTATGCAGTTGGGGTTTCTACGAATCCGCAAGAGCGCGCGGGATGAGATTTTGACAGTTTTTTGTTGAAAAAACCATTGGTTTTTTTGATGTTTTTATGTTAAAATCGCTACGAAAACTAAGGTTTTGGAAGGATTTCGTCTTGCGCGCGCGAATGTCCACTTTACCTAATTTTTTGCAAGGGATTCTTGAAACTTGATTATATTAGAACAAGACATGTAATTTTCTATTGTGTTTTTGCAGGGAAGCGGATTACAAACAAAACAACCGGATCCTGTACACACCCTCTTTCTGAGGCTTCCCCTCCCCCCTCAAAAAATGATGACAATGTAGCTGCGGCCTAGGCGGAGCAGTGGGGGCGGCGCACAGGGGGCCCAACAATTAATTAGTCTTAGAATAATAATGTTCAACAATTACTTTAGCACGTGTGGGGACACTCCGTTCGACCAGTGCCAGGGTTTTCATAGAGGCGGGCAATACCCCACTTGGTGGGAGTGTCCGATTTTTCAAGCTTCTACCAAATTCCAAAAACGATAACGACTCTTCGACACCACCCACACCCAGCTTCCCGCCCTATGACGTTCGGACACTTCACTTCGTGGCATGCGGACGACCGTGGCTACTATTCAGGGCCCCGCGGCCGACGACGACGGCGTGCGCGCGCGAAGAGAAAAAACGAATGTGTCCCGCATGGTATTATTTGACAGGGATGATGGCCCTGGCAGGTGCGCAACCGTTGTTGCAGAAGTTCGAAAAAGTTGCTCGCAAAAGCCCGTTGGACAGAAATGATTAAAAAGTGTTGGGTTTCCTACAAATCCGCAAGAGCGCGCGGGATGAAATTGTGACGTTTTTTTTTTGAAAAACCATTGGTTTTTTGATGTTTTTATGTTAAAATCGCTACGAAAACTAAGGTTTTGGAAGGATTTCGTCTTGCGCGCGCGAATGTCCACTTTACCTTATTTTTTGCAAGGGATTCTTGAAGTTTGGTTATGTTAGAACAAGAAATGTCCACTTTAGCTTATTTTTTGCAAGGGAAAACCGATCGTAACAACACAACCGGATCCGGACTCCCCCGTTTTGCCTGAGACTTCCTCACGAAAATGATGAAAATGAGGCTGCGGCCTAGGCGCGGCGGGGGGGTCGTGCACCAGGGGCCCCAACAATAATTATTCTTAAGAAGAAATAATGTTCAACAACAACAACAACAACGACAACGACAACAACAACAGCAACAACAACAACAACAGCAACAACATTCAGTTTAGGATTGTTCGCTCCTGTCTGCTCACGTGCAACCCTCG
>CAUYUJ010018551.1:15000-30000 GCA_963575745.1 Prorocentrum cordatum
GCATCAGCCTGCCTCAACCTCAGCCTCAGCCTGCATCTGCCTCAGCCTCAGCCTCAGCCTGCATCAGCCTCAGCCTCAGCCTCAGCCTGCCTCAGCATCAGCCTGCCTCAGCCTCAGCCTCAGCCTCAGCCTCGCCTCAGCCTCAGCCTCAGCCTGCTGCTTCAGCCTCAGCCTCAGTCTGCCTGCAGCCTGCCTCAGCCTCAGCCTCCCTCAGCCTCAGCCTCAGCCTCAGCCTCAGCCTGCCTCAGCCTCAGCCTGCCTCAGCCTCAGCCTCAGCCTGCCTCAGCCTCAGCCTCAGCCTGCTTCAGCCTCAGCCTCAGTCTGCCTTCAGCCTCGGCCTCAGCCTCAGCCTGCCTCAGCCTCAGCCTGCATCAGCCTCAGCCTCAGCCTCAGCCTCAGCCTGCCTCAGCATCAGCCTGCTCAGCCTCAGCCTCAGCCTGCCTCAGCCTCAGCCTCAGCCTGCTTCAGCCTCAGCCTCAGTCTGCCTTCAGCCTCGGCCTCAGCCTCAGCCTGCCTCAGCCTCAGCCTGCATGAGCCTCAGCCTCAGCCTCAGCCTGCCTCAGCCTCAGCCTGCCTCAGCCTCAGCCTCAGCCTGCCTCAGCCTCAGCCTCAGACCTGCTTCAGCCTCAGCCTCAGTCTGCCTTCAGCCTCGGCCTTAGCCTCAGCCTGCCTCAGCCTCAGCCTCAGCCTCAGCCTCAGCCTGCCTCAGCATCAGCCTGCCTCAGCCTCAGCCTCAGCCTGCCTCAGCCTCAGCCTCAGCCTGCTTCAGCCTCAGCCTCAGTCTGCCTTCAGCCTCGGCCTCAGCCTCAGCCTGCCTCAGCCTCAGCCTCAGCCTCAGCCAGCCGCCTCAGCCTCAGCCTGCCTCAGCCTCAGCCTCAGCCTGCCTCAGCCTCAGCCTCAGCCTGCTCAGCCTCAGCCTCAGCTGCTTCAGCCTCAGCCTCAGCCTCAGCCTGCCTCAGCCTCAGCCTGCATCAGCCTCAGCCTCAGCCTCAGCCTCAGCCTCAGCCTCAGCCTCAGCATCAGCCTGCCTCAGCCTCAGCCTCAGCCTGCCTCAGCCTCAGCCTCAGCCTGCTTCAGCCTCAGCCTCAGTCTGCCTTCAGCCTCGGCCTCAGCCTCAGCCTGCCTCAGCCTCAGCCTGCATCAGCCTCAGCCTCAGCCTCAGCCTGCCTCAGCATCAGCCTGCCTCAGCCTCAGCCTCAGCCTGCCTCAGCCTCAGCCTCAGCCTGCTTCAGCCTCAGCCTCAGTCTGCCTTCAGCCTCGGCCTTAGCCTCAGCCTGCCTCAGCCTCAGCCTGCCTCAGCCTCAGCATCAGCCTGCCTCAGTATTCAAAATGTCGCCCGGGAATGGAATGCTGGGAACTCGAAGAACACAAAGTGGCCTACAGTTGGCTCCGGGCATTCAAAATCATGCCCAGGAATGGAGTTCTGGGAACTCGAAGACCACGAAATGGCCTACAGTTGGCTCCAGCCATTCAAAGTCATGCCCAGGAATGGAGTTCTGGGAACTCGAAGACCACGAAGTGGCCTACGGTTGGCTCCGGGCATTCAAAATGTGGCCCGGGAATGGAGTTCTGGGAACTCGAAGAGCACGAAGTGGCCTACTCCAGATTTCGTAATAAAAGGGAGGGGGTCTGGACCCTCTTAGACAAGCCATTTCAGACCTCCCCCGTGGGAGAACCCTCCAAAACATCTTCCCCAGACCCCCCAGGCCCTCCAAGATAGCCTGAAAGAGCCCCCCCCCGAAAGGAGACCCCCCCTCCCTTTATCACGAAATCTGGAATACAGTTGGCTCCGGGCATTCAGAATGTGGCCCGGGAATGGAGTTCTGGGAACTCGAAGACCACGAAATGGCCTACAGTTGGCTCCGGGCATTCAGAATGTGGCCCGGGAATGGAGTTCTGGGACCTCGAAGACCACGAAGTGTGTAACCATTTGCTCAAAAGGACTTCCGCGGATTCTCCCCGGATCCTGCCTGGACCCCCATGGGGAGTCATGATGCTTTCTTTTGAGACCATCAGAAACCTATCAGTCTTCGCTGTTATGTAAAATGATCCCGGCAAAGCAACCTAACAGCGATGTGTAGGAGCATATCTGGAAGCATTCCCCTTAAGATTCAGATGAGAATCCGGTTGTAGAATTCCGCTTTTCTCGCAGTCGTAGTCGCATTCGCGATGACAGTCGCAGTGGCCTGCATCAGCCTCGGCCTCAGCCTCAGCCTGCCTCAGCATCAGCCTCAGCCTCAGCCTCAGCCTCAGCCTGCCTCAGCCTCAGCCTCAGCCTGCTTCAGCCTCAGCCTCAGTCTGCATGCAGCCTCGGCCTCAGCCTCAGCCTGCCGCAGCCTGAGCAGGCCTCAGCCTCAGCCTCAGCCTGCTTCAGCCTCAGCCTGCCTCAGCCTCAGCCTCAGCCTGCCTCAGCCTCAGCCTCAGCCTGCTTCAGCCTCAGCCTGTCTGCCTTCAGCCTCGGCCTTAGCCTCGGAATGCCTCAGCCTGAGCAGGCCTCAGCCTCAGCCTCAGCCTCAGCCTGCCTCAGCATCAGCCTGCCTCAGCCTCAGCCTCAGCCTGCCTCAGCCTCAGCCTCAGCCTGCTTCAGCCTCAGCCTCAGTCTGCCTTCAGCCTCGGCCTCAGCCTCAGCCTGCCTCAGCCTCAGCCTGCATCAGCCTCAGCCTCAGCCTCAGCCTGCCTCAGCATCAGCCTGCCTCAGCCTCAGCCTCAGCCTGCCTCAGCCTCAGCCTCAGCCTGCTTCAGCCTCAGCCTCAGTCTGCCTTCAGCCTCGGCCTCAGCCTCAGCCTGCCTCAGCCTCAGCCTGCATCAACCTCAGCCTCAGCCTCAGCCTGCCTCAGCCTCAGCCTGCCTCAGCCTCAGCCTCAGCCTCAGCCTCAGCCTCAGCCTCAGCCTCAGCCTGCTTCAGCCTCAGCCTCAGTCTGCCTTCAGCCTCGGCCTCAGCCTCAGCCTGCCTCAGCCTCAGCCTGCATCAGCCTCAGCCTCAGCCTCAGCCTGCCTCAGCCTCAGCCTGCCTCAGCCTCAGCCTCAGCCTGCCTCAGCCTCAGCCTCAGCCTGCTTTAGCCTCAGCCTCAGTCTGCCTTCAGCCTCGGCCTCAGCCTCAGCCTGCCTCCGCCTGAGCCTCAGCCTCAGCCTCAGCCTCAGCATCAGCCTGCATCAGCCTCAGCCTCAGCCTGCCTCAGCCTCAGCCTCAGCCTCAGCCTCAGCCTGCTTCAGCCTCAGCTTCAGTCTGCCTTCAGTCTCGGCCTCAGCCTCAGCCTGCCGAAGCCTCAGCTTTCATCAGCCTCAGCCTTAGCCTCAGCCTGCCTCAGCATCAGCCTGCCTCAGCCTCAGCCTCAGCCTGCCTCAGCCTCAGCCTCAGCCTGCATCAGCCTCAGCCTCAGCCTGCCTTCAGCCTCGGCCTCAGCCTCAGCCTGCCTCAGCCTCAGCCTGCCTCAGCCTCAGCATCAGCCTGCCTCAGTATTCAAAATGTGGCCCGGGAATGGAATTCTGGGAACTCGAAGAACACAAAGTGGCCTACAGTTGGCTCCGGGCATTCAAAATCATGCCCAGGCATGAGTTCTGGGAACTCGAAGACCATGCAGTGGCCTACAGTTGGCTCCAGCCATTCAAAATCATGCCCAGGAACGGAGTTCTGGGAACTCGAAGACCACGAAGTGGCCTACAGTTGGCTCCGGGCATTCAAAATGTGGCCCGGGATAGGAGTTCTGGGAACTCGAAGACCACGAAATGGCCTACAGTTGGCTCCGGGCATTCAGAATGAGGCCCGGGAATGGAGTTCTGGGACCTCGAAGACCACGAAGTGTGTAACTGTTTGCTTAAAACGACTTCCGCGGTTTCTCCCCGGATCCTGCCCGGACCCCCCTGGGGAGTCAAGATGCTCTCTCTTGACCCCACAAAAAACCTATCAGTCTTCGCTGTTAAGTAGAAAAAGTGCTTCCCGAACGTCGTTGGAGCCAGCCTCGACCCAGCGGGCAAGGTCGTCTGGATCCGCGCCGCGGTCTGCGCGGCAGACGCCGCTGCGGTCACACTCACGCGCTCGAGGAACCGTCCACGCCCCAGTCCTCCGGAGCTGCACCCATCGACGGCCACCGCTCCCCGGGCAGGTCAGGCACGGCACGGCAGAAGACCGAAGAACGCCAGGCATCCGCCGAACGGGACATCTCGCGCAAGCAACGCGATGATTGAGCAGGGACCGACCGTCCCGGCATTCCTGTAGTCCTACCACAAAGTGTTCTTGGAACCCAAACATGTTCTCAGAACAAAAACCGTGCTCTTAGAACAGAAACCCAATTTGATAAAGCAAGTGTTCTGATAACATTTCGTGGGAACCACAAAAGGTCCTTACAACAGTCCTTGGTAGGGCTCTAGGCGTGCCAGGACGCTTCGCCACTGCCTGAGATGACGACCTCACGCGCGCGATCACGGCCCCTCTCACGCCTCACTCCCGCTCCGCGGGGTCGCACCCGCAGAAGTGCCCGCGGCTCTCGCCACCTCGGAGCAGGGAGGCATTCGGTTCGACAGCGGCCACCCTGGCAGCACAGGGGCCCTGGCCCAGCTACTGCACCATCGCGCGGTGCCCAGGTGGCCACCAAACCGTGCTCCTGAAAGCATGCGACACCTCAACCAACCATCGCACGGGGCCGTTCGCTCGAACAGCAGAGCGGGCACTAGCTACGGGGCACTGACGCCGCATTCGCCCAGACCACGTGCCACATCACTGGGATCGGGCCACAGAGCGCCACCAGGGCGCACATCGCCAAGGCACAGGCATCCATCAAGCGGCACAGTGAAGCCCAGCACACAGGATGGGACAAAACCGCCTGGGGCGATTTCCACGACGGCAAACCGCCCACCGAACGCTAAACTCCACGTGCACGGTTTCACCAGCCCCTGGACCACTGCCAAAATCGAGGCGCATGCCCCTGCCAAAGCTGACGCCCCAAAAGCACCAACGGCTATGACCGTCTCACCAGAGGACATATAAATACTGAGGGACCAGTGGTGGGATCGCCCACGAGGGGTGGGGGCAGGCTCAACCGCTCCCCCATCCCTCCAGGACAGGGCGGCCACCAGACCGCACCTCCAAGCGCAGCTGGAACCGCCGCCGAATCAAAAAGACACGCCACTGCCGCGGAGCACAGTACCCCACCGTCGGGAAAACAGTAGCGCAGCAGCAGCAGCAGCCTGCAGGCCTCTCGCAAAGAGGCAGCAGCAGCAGCAGCAGCAGCAGCAAAAAGGAAACCATCACAGCAACGATAGCCACAATGCTATAAAATAATGCTGCCGACTGCGATATGGTGGGCGGCGCCAACCGAATCCAAGGCACCGACACCCCGCCCTTGTCCACCAACGAGCAGCGCGCGGCAACGGGCTACGACGAGTTCTCGGACGGAGAGTGGACACCACAACCTTGGATCACCAACCAAGCAAACGCGAGGTTCAGAGAACTGGAGGTAGATCAGCAGAAAGTAGCCCAAACCGTCAAGCAGCTCGAAGCAACCGTTGCCTGCATAGCCACCAGCCAGGCCACTCTCGCGCAGCAGTGCCACCTACTCGACAATCCGAGCAAACGAGCATGAACACAGACCTGAAGGCCTTCATGAGCCACATGGCACGCTCGCCCAAGACCAAATGACAACGGCCGTTCAGAAACCACCTGACCCCGTGCCGACCCCCGGTGGACTCGCCAGCGAGGCCAGCGCTGCCGGCACCTCCAGGAACCAAGGCACAGGAGGCAGTGATTGGGAGTCCGAGCGAGCAGGTATCCCGCGCTCCATGCCAGCAGCACAGCCAGGACCGTATCGAAGGGACCTCCATGGGCCCCCCTCGCCCCGTCGAGGTCACACGAGTCGAGGAGTCTTGCATCCGCATCCGCATCGACCCCTGCAGGGGCAGGGATGATGGGATAGCCGTACCCGGAGACTGGCTGTACGACTTGTCCTTCTGGTTCCATCGTTCAGCAATTGACGCCGGCTTCGGCTTGCTAGCGCCCGTATACCCAGACCCCCGACGTCTTGATTTGTCATTGCGTCGACCCCTGGAGATCTCGACCCATCCCCCTGGACCAGTTTCTCATCCTGAGTCGTTGTTCGACGGTCCCGAGGGCCGGTCAGGGCCCCCAGAAGCCGAAAATAGTGAAAACCTCCCGTCGTGACTTTTCATTACCCGAGGGGGTCTGAGTAGTTCGCGTCCGCAGAATTTGGGTCGGCGGCGCCGCGCCCAGCCCGCCGCGCACCAGGGCGTTCGCAAGCTTCGGCTCGGCGTCCTTTGATGTCTCGCGGCCCCGTGGGAGTTCTCGCCACGCCCAGCCAATGATCGCCGGCGTGCCAGGCCGTGAGGCCAAGCTCGTAGTCTTCTCTTTTCTGGCACAACTCCGTAGGTTCGCCATCGCGCGGCTGTTGCTAGAGGTCTTCCATGGCCCCATTGATGCAGACTTCCATTCATTTTTGAAAGGCGTCGCTTTTGGTGTCCCAAGGCGACTACATTGCCGCCGAGTTTTGCATGCGTCGGTTCTGGTAACCCGTGGCAGGAGGATGCCTTCTCGGAAGGCGGCGGGGCTTCTTAAAGCCCTCTGGCCGTCCGAAGAGTTTTCCGTGTCTCTGGGGGAAGGCTTAGAACACTTGTCAGAGTGCCGGGGAACTTCCGAGCTTTCTGAGAAGGCCCGCCTCGAGCGACCTCCCTGGACTGGTGGCGCCGCGCGCAGCGTTCGCCGTGCTAGTTCCGCGCGTCGTGGGCGAGCTGGGGGCGCGCGGCCCGGAGGGCGTGGCGCGCCTGGCCCCAGGGAGAGCCTGGGCAATGTTCATGGTGCTTCGTTGCGCGGGCGGCGGTGGAGGCCGTGTAGCTTGTTGGTGGGCGTGGAGCCAGCATCGCTTCCGCAACTGGTGCACGAACCACTGCTGGCACGGGATGTCGCCGACGTGGGTACAGTGCGCTTGTGCGCTGGGCCCTCCTTTTGTGCTCCCTTCGTTTCGGTGGGTGGTCGGTCTCCTGAGTGGAACTGCTGTGGTGGTGTTTTTGGTCTGTCGCGCGGGAACTCGGACGACGCCGCAGGGGCGGCGCGGTGCTGCTCGTCGCCGACGGTGGCGGAATATTGTACAGCATGACTTCTTTGCCCGCGTCCGCTGGGGGAAACTGCTTGTGGGTCGGGGCTGGAGGAGGAGGAGGAGGAGGAGGAGGAGGAGGAGGAGGAGGAGGAGGAGGAGGAGGAGGGGGGGGGAGGAGGAGGAGCACGAGGAGGAGGAGGAGGAGGAGGAGGAGGAGGAGGAGGAGGAGGAGGAGGAGGAGAGGGAGGAGAGGGAGGAGAGGGAGGAGGAGGAGGAGGAGGAGGAGGAGGAGGAGGAGGAGGAGGAGGAGGAGGAGGAGGAGGAGGAGGAGGGGGAGGGGAAGGAGGAGATGGAGGAGGAGGAGGAGGAGGAGGAGGAGGAAGAGGAGGGGGAGGAGGAGGGGTCGCCGAAGCCCTTCAGAGAAACCCTCAAACGGGGCAACCATCATACTACCCTTCGCCGTGGCCACCAGGCTATGATGGCCCAAAGATGGCTGCAAGAGCGCCTCGGAGAGCCCAAGCCGATCTCCACGATGGCTCAAGGTAGCGCAAGATGCCTCAAGATGACACCCAAGATGCCCCAAGACCGCTCCAAGACGGCTCCAAATGGCCAAAGAGCTCCCCAAGGACGCCCCGAAGAGGCCCAAATGTGTTTTTGTTTTCTCGCCTTTTGGCTTCCGATGACCATCCGAGGCCTCAAGACGGCTCCAAGATGGGCCAGGAGGACCCAAGAGAGGCTCAAGAGAGCCCCAAGACGGCCCCAAGAGCGCCCAAGAGCGCCCCAAGAGCACCCCAAGAGCGCCCCAAGAGGCGACCCCAGGAGCCCCCGAGGGGCAACGCTAACTAATGCTCCCCTCTTGGTTGATCGATGTCCTCCAAGATGGCCCCAAGAGCGCTCCCAAGGCTCCCAAGAGCGCCTAAAGAGGGTCGAAAGAGGCGCCCAGGAGGCCCCAAGAGGCGCCCAAGAGGCATCCAAGGGGCCCCCAAGGGACCCCGAGAGGCCCCAAGAGGCTTTCCCCCCCCCAAAAAAAAAAACTCCAGCGGCTCCCGCCAAGAGGCCCGCTCGCCGCCTACGGCGGCATGCCTCAGGCCTGACTGGCCTGGATCAGCCGGTCCTCCAGCTCGAACTCGTACGTTGGCTGGCCCCCCAGCCTCATCTGCACCATCATGTTCACCATGCTCACATAGTGCAACTGGTGCTCCCCCATGCGGAGCTCGCCCTCAAGCCCCCCGCCGCACAGGCAGGACTGTTCCCTGCTCCAGCGGCTTGCCATTCTGTGGATTCTTCCCAGCCAGAATCCTGTCTCGCTTCTTCCTCTATGCATCGTCCTTTGTGGAGCGCCCACGAGGAGCTAGCGGGCCTGGGCATGCCACACCCAAACCCGCCCCTCGCCTCGCCGAGTGTGCCCCGCACACCACACACACACGACGTACGGTCCATGAACTTCGACACGATGAGCCCTGTCCTGCCCCTCATGCTCTGCACGATCTTCGTGTTGTACCTCTGGGCGTGCTGCCACTGCAGCTGCTGCAGCTGCCGCCGCGATGGCCACGCTGGCTTCCAGCGACCTGCCAGTCCCCGAGCTGCACGAGCCTGTCGCCTGCCACCGTGGTCGTACGCATTCAGCTTGCCACAGCTTTATGCGCATCCTCTTGGACGCCGCACGCATGCCACACCTCATGCATACCTGCCACCCACCCGTCTCCACAATATCGTGCTCGGTCAGGGTGAGCAGCGGCTTTGGCACTCTTCGCCTCGGTACTCCTTTTTCTTTGGGCGGCACGTCTGGCCACGTACCGCCCATCTTTTGGTACCACCATCCTATATTCTGCAGCGCCCAGCGCACACGCCCTGCAAGGTCCTCAAGCGCCTGGTGCTTGCCGTAGTGCGCGTCCTGCTCCGCGCCAGCCTTCGCCAGCAAGTCAACCTCACTGTTGCCCTTCGCAATCTTCAGGTCGTCGCCCTCAAGCTGCTGGATCCTGGCCTTGGACCTGTGGGCCTTCACGTGCTTCACGCATTGTATATCAAGGTCCAGGTCCTTTACCTTGTGTCAAATCCTTCGCCAAAGGTCTGCATGCGGTCGCTTCCAACTCGTGCACCACCGCTCACCTTTCTGCAAACCTTCCAGGATGCCCTTGTGGTCTGTGTACACCCGACCAGGCGGCAGCATCCGTTCCAGCACCTTGAGAAAAGCCCACATCTCTGCTCTCTTAACCCTCCTATGGGTCGGCAGTGTACAAGGCAGCGGGCCCCACATCTGCATCTTCGCCGTGCCGTTGTCGGTGAGCGACATAGCTGCCCAGCCCGTTTGCGCCCAGTCGCTGTACCCGAGCTTTGAGCCATCACAGACGATGTCGCCTGTGAGATAGTCCCCATCACCGTCGACCACCTGCTCGTAGTACTGGTCCTCCGCGATGCCAATGAACTTCCAGTCCGCCTCTGGAGACCTCACCAGCCCCCGCGTCCACAGCATGTTGGTGTCCTGCTGCTCGGCTACGTGCTGCCAGTCCGCCTGCGCCTTCAGCCGCTGGTCCCTGAACGCGCTGCACTTGTAGTACCGATGGTGCTCGGTGCCCACCGCATCACCGCAGGCCATGCAGATGTCCGTGGGCACGATACTACATGTGCAAAGCTTCTCCAAAGTCCACGCACCTCCGATGAAGATCTTCTTCGCTGCATTCGCGGCATGCTTCGGGAACTCACGTGCTCGCAACTGCGCCACCGCAGGTGCTACCAACGGCATTGGGCTCAGGCTTCTGAACTCTTCTGCCTGCGTCCACTCCTCCCAGAGGGTCGCCTGCACGTCCTTGCGCACCATAGCTGCGACGTCCATAGGGCACACCTCCTGCATGTTCAGCTCGTAGCCCTCCTTCGAGACAAAAGTATGCCACGCAGGCCACGCCCACTTGGCCCTTCTCATGGGCATGATGACTGCCCCTGCTGGCCCCCGCACTCGGGCCCACGCTGGCTTCATGCCGACCTCCTGCTGCTGCCGTCTCCACGCCTGCTGCAACATGGCGCCCATGCTGTCCCACTGTCCTGCTCCATCCTCGTCTTGTGCGCTATGCCACACTGCTCGCGCCCACCTCACGATCGGCGCCTCAGTGACCTCGTACGTCGGCTCCTCCTGCGCAACCGCCAGATGGAGGGCGAGGCTTCGGGCGCCACGACCACCTGGTAGTAATCGTCCTGCCTCACGTCGTAGCTGTCGCAACTGGTGGTCTGGCATACCTAAGCACTTACACCCGTACATGACCGAACGCTTTAAGCCACACTTGAACACCAAGCCAACGCCCCTGGCCATCTTGCGCCCGCCTTTCAAGGTGAGCAGCCTCCGACTCCCGGCCTTCATTGTAGCATGCCTCTTGCCGTTCTTAGCCTTCGCCGCCGTACCGTGCGTGACGACGTCAACCCCCAAGCACGGGCAGGCCCTGACCACTGGCAGCCCACGCTCTCGCATCGGCCCTGTCGCGGCCTTTCGCGCCCACTTAGTGCTCGCCATTACCGCGCCTTTGCCCTTGCTGCCCACCGAGAACTTCAGGCCTATCTTCTCGAAGCCCCTGAAGCAACTGTCGATTGTCTCTCCGAACTCCGTAACAATGTACTGGTGCTGCTGCCGTAACCGCACACGCAAATCGTCCACATACATTCTCCAGCGCGCCCTTGGCCTTTCCACCACCAAGCCATCCACCGTGGACTGGGTGACCATCTTCAAGAAGCACACTGAGAACTTGCTACCCGCGACGATGGTGGTCACCGTCTGGGTCTCGCTGGACACCGAGTCACCCACAGCGAGGCGCCTGCTCATGGCGAAGTATGAGCACACCACAGCCAGCACCCCCGTGTTGAAGTTGAGTTGCTTGCCTGCTTCCCACAATACGTGCAAGCTGACCTTCTCGAAAGCCTTCACCAAGTCCAACACCGCCGTGATCGTAGCCTGCGTCTCCTCGCTCTGCCCATCCGCGTCGTCCATCTCGTGGCTGAGCAGCACCTCCCAGGCGGCGTCCTCCGCCGCCTTGCCGTAGCTCGTGCAATCCCAGCTCCTGTAGTTCTGCTTGGCCCACTTGATCATGTACGGCTCCCGCATAATTTCCCACACCCTGATGGCTGTGGGCAGCAAACCGATGACCCTGTCCGTGGTGAAGGTCTTCGGGATCATGAAGAACAACACTGTGCCCATGTGGAGGGGCCAGTACAAGGTCCGTTCCACCTGCATGTAGAAGTCCAACAGCTTGTCGTACGCTTCGTCCGACGCGCCCTGCAACATGGAGGGATGCCATCTGTCGACACCGACCCCCGCCTTCTTTCTGAAGGTGCGGGCTACCTCCTTGAGCTTGCCCACACCTTGTCCCGTGAAAGGCTCGAGCTTGTCACGCTCCTCGCACTCCCACGGTCTTACCTCCTCCTGGATCTGCTCGCCGACCCTCCAGATCTGTTTCCACTCCCTGAGGGTGTACTCCGCCGCCTCGATGGGGTCTGCCGAGCCCTCCATGGTATCTCCCCTGCGTGGCCTCCATACGGTAGCAGCCTTGCTTAGCTTGTGTAGGCCACCTGCTGCACCTGCTGCCGCCTCCTGCAGCCTGTCTGCCCACCGTGCACGCCTCTCCTTGAAGAGCTTCTGGTCGTGCTCCTTCATCTTGGCCTGGCTTTCTTGCAGCCATTGCTGCAACTTCGCCTCTTGTAACGCCCCTCGGAGTAACCCAGCCGCCAGCAAGCCGCACCTGGCCTGCCACTTGCCCTGCTCCACAGCGCTTAGGTGCTTCGTCCGCTGGCGCGTGATGATGAACTGGTGCTCATGCGCAGTTGCCTCCCGCTGCCGTTGCCTCTGGATGTCACCTGTTCTCGCCATCTTGAGCCTGGAGTATGCCACATGCAAGTTCTGCCAGGTCTTTGCCAACCACCCCCGCCATACTGCTTCTCTAGCTGCTGGCGGAACGCTGGCACCGCCGAAGTTGAGCGGCTTGATCCTCCAAGTCGGCTCCTCCGCCCGTCCTGCTGCAGGATGGTCGGGTGCCCATACTAGACCTCGTACTGCAAAGGCCTCCTGCTCCAGTGTCTGCAAATACTGCTTCCACACCTGATTGGCCTCCTCCTGCGACCCGAAACTCGCGATGTCCTGGTACCTAGGCGGCGCTGGTGTGCAACCAATGCCCATCTCTGGCAGAGCCTTCGGCTTCTCCAGCACCCTGGCCAAGCGCTCCTTCACCTTTAGCCTGAGAGTGAGCCCCACTGGCTTGCGGGGCGCCGACGGCCACTCCTCCTGCACTCTGACATCCATCACCTGGCTGACCAGGCTGCCCGAGACGATGAAATAGTCGATCTTGCCTGTACCATGCGCATGTCTGCACGCGCCGCACCCGGCCCCTGACGCTACAACGCGCGCCTTGGCCATCTTGACGCTTTCTACCTCCGTCCTCTTCTCGGGCGCCACCTGGAAATCGCCCCCGATGATCCACGGCACTCCAATCGCTTCCAATTGCCCAATCACCTTGTTGATGATCTCCGTGTTCCTGAACGTCATACCCTCCGCCGTCCACAAATAGACCGACGCGTAGATGATGCCCTTACCGACCGCTAACCACGCAGCTACAGCTCTCCCTGGACTGTTGCGCGGTGACAGGTCCCACTTCTCCTTGCCATACAGGTAGGTCATGCCTATGCACCTGGGCGCCACCACCGCAACGCCCGCTGAGGTACCTGCTTCTCCACCTGGCCCTCTGGTCTGGTTCGCTGCTACGCCGCCGAACTGGTACCCCTGCACCTGCATGCTCTGCGACACCACCGCGATCCTGTCATCCATGAGTCGATGCTCCTGCACTGCGTAGCACTGCAGCTTGCCCCCTTCAGATCCTTCGATCATCTCCTCCATGGTGCCCCACCCCGAACCGTTGAAAGTCCACAATGTGAGGCTCTCATGCTTGTTCTTGCGCAGCCTGCTAGGATCGCTTGGCCCGCTTGTTATGCTCCGCCAGGCTGACGCACACCTCCATCCAACGCTTTCGCTGTGCTTCGCTGGCGTCCGCGGGGATCCCTCCTGCATGTAGCCACTCTTGTTCTCCAGGTGACAGCTGCGGACCCTGCTCGCGTTCATCTTGCGTTTCTCTGGCTGCACATGTGCCCCCACTGTTGCCACCAGCAGGAGCACCACAAGCCTCCTCAGTGTCCATGCCGTCCTCGTCGTCCTTGGGCTCCTCCTTGACGTTGTCCAGCACTTTGCCGAGCGCAGCGAACAACTGCTCGTACTCCGCCTTGCTGATGCCGCTGCCTTCGACGGCACTCTCGTACTGCTTCTGCATGGCCATGAGGAAGCCCTTGCCTTTGACGGACACGTCCTGGACCTTAAGCTCCGACTCCCTGGCCCTTGCGACCTCAAGCTGCTCCCTCTTCTTGGTGAGCTTCTCCTGCGCCTCATGCATGGCCTTCTGGCGCCGCGTGACCTCATCGATGATTGCCGCCTCCTCTTTCTCCAGCTTCTCTCTGGCCACCCGTACCAATGTGAGCTGGACCGAGTGCGGCCCCGTGCTTCGCTTGGCATCCTTGGCTCGCAAGTAGCGCTCCTGAGCCTGCTGGTACTCGACCGACTGGTCTCCCCACTCGGTCTTGCAGGACTGGGCCCACCTGAAGAGATTATCCAAGTCCACAAGCTTCTCGTCGTCGTCCTCCTGCGTGGCGTGCGGCTGCTTCTTGAGGCCCTGCAGCTCTGCCCGCCTGACGTCCACCTGCTTCTGGAGAGCTGCCTCCCGCTTTGTCGGGCCCTGCAGCACGTCCTTGTACGTGAGTTCTTTGCGCGGTCCAAAGGCCCCACACCCCCGACACTTCTTGCGCGTTGCGTAGTTGTCCGCCGTCCCACAGTTGCAAGACAAGTAGCCGTTGTATGAGCGCGGCCATCCCCCAGCCGCCATCGTGCGCCCGTCTGCCGAACGGTAAACCGATCTGCCTGCCGCGGTATAGCGGTACCCCTTTGACCACCAGGGCGAAAGCCCCAAGTGATAGCCATCTTGAGCCAAAATGGCTACGGGAGAGGCCACCCGAGGCCCCCCGAGACGCTCCAAGAGGCCCCCAGTACCGCCAAGAAGCCCCCAAGACGCAAGAGTGGCCCAAGAGCGCCCAAAAGTGTCTCAAGAGCGCCCCAAGAGGGACCCTTCATCTGCGTGCTGCTGCTGCCCACCTCCCGGATCGAGGCGAATCCTCGGGGCATCGCCCCTGGATGGTCTGGCGGGGTTACGCGAAGCGTCTAGACTTCGACGAACTCACTCAAGGGGCAATGAGAGCCACAACTCGAGCAGGCCGCCAGGCCAAGGTCTTCATCACCACGTACTGGCCAGCCGAGCTCATCAGCATGAGCTTCATCATGCTTCACGGCGTTGGTTGCACCACTAGGGTCTGCACTGGAAAAGGATGCCTGCCCTAAAAACACGTCAAAGAGACAGCGCTCTTGGGCACCAGTGCCAGACGAAATGCCACCTCCAGACCGCGACGGAGCAAGGTAGCGGCCTCATCTACGAAGGCTTACCTGTCACAGCCCAAGCCACGGTGGCCACCGCGGACGCGCAGGAGAATGAGGCCTCAGCCAGGGGCGGCGCAAGCGAGCCGCTAGTGACCAGGACAAGACGAGACCGCGACGACCGCGACGACCCACGCAAGCTTTAAGCCCCCACGGACCAATCCATCCCGACACTCACACGTGGCCGCGGGAGCCCCATTTCGGGACCTCACTCTCTCGCAGCCCGTGGACACTTTTTGGTTTTGAAATAGTGTGGGGGCAAATCAGCACACGGAGGTCCGAAGTCCGTCAGCCGAGAACAGCCACGACGAGCTCGGCGTCGAGATGCGAATGGGGGAGAACCAGTTGGATCCGACAGTCAGACCCTGACAGGTGGCCCACTGGAAGGTTTGCCACATCTCTGGCACGACCCCACGTGATTGCATCGAAAGCGCGCTACGCATGCGTCCAGCG
>CAUYUJ010018551.1:35000-57500 GCA_963575745.1 Prorocentrum cordatum
ACGCCACATTCGCAGTACCGAGGCCAAGAGTGCTCCAAGGCTGGTGCCAAGATGGCCCAAGAAGGCCCCAGGAGACCCCAAGAGCGAGCCCCAAGAGGCCAAAATCGGTGGTTTACAGGTTTGGAGGACTGTAGCTCTCTCACATGTTCAGCTTTCCGATGCTCCCAAACGGCACAGGAAGCTTCCAAGACCGCCCAAGGACAACCCACGATGCCTCCAAGAGGGCCCCAAGGCGGCCCAAGAGGGCTCCAAGATTGCTCAAGGAACGCGCAAGACGGCCCAAGAGGGCCCCAAGACGGCCCAAAGATCGGCCAAACCAGGGAGGGCCCCAAGTCGCTTCAGAAAGGCTCCCAAAACGGCTTCCGACGGCGTCAGACGGGCCAAGAACCCCCTAGGACGGCCAAAGAGGCCTCCAAGAAGCCCCCAAGGGCTCCCAAGAGGCTCAAGGAAGCCGGCAAGAGACCTCCAAGATGGCCCCATGACAAGCCAAGAGGCCCCCAACAGGGCCCCAACAAGACGGCGAAGATGGCCCCAAGATGCATCCAAGACGGCCCCATATGGGCTGAAGATGGCCTTAGACTGTCCAAAAAGGCCCGCCAGAGGCCCCCAAGACGGCCCAAGACCCCTCCAAGACGTCCTCCAAGAGGCCCGAAAGCTCAGAAACCACCTGGTCCGATAGCTCGCCCGACTCCGTGTTCCCCGAAGGCTTTCGAAACCCACTCGGGGAACGCGTGGCCCGATAGCTTGGCCAAGCTCGAGCCCAACTCTCGGCCACGCAGGCGCTTCCAAAAAGGCAGGGGGCGGCGGTGATTCGCCGTAGGGGTCTTCCATAACACAAACGTCTCAATATGCGCTGATGATTCCTATCCGCCCCCGCATGCTGTTCCCAGAGTCGCCAGAGCAGCGCCGAGACGCACCGGCGCGACTCTGATATATCCCGTTCTGATAGAGAGGGGGCCAGCGACAGGGGGCGAAGCCCTTACGGCTCAAAGAGGCCTCTCGTGAACGCAGGCCTCTCCAAGTTTCCAGATGTGAGCATCTTCGCCGTTTCCAGCTCATGGTGGCACCCCAAGACGGGCCCAGGGGAGCCCCAGGAACGCCCCAAGACAGCAAAAGAGGCCCCCAAGAGGGCCCACAGACTGCCCAACAAGGCCGCACAGAGGCCACTAGGCCTCAAACCCTCAAACGGCACAAGACGGATCAAGACGGCCTCGAGAGAGAACTCGAACTAACACGTCGTGCCCTCCGAAGCCCAAGAGAACACCCAAGACCGCCAGCAGGCCCCGAAAATGCCGCCACAGCCCCAGATCATGTCCGAGGACGCCCTCGAGAAGCCCACAAACGGCCACAAGACACCCCCAAAACCGCCCTCAAGAGGCACCCGACGAGGCCTTCAAGAGGGGCCCCAGGGAGGCGCCCACGAGGCCTCTGACCTACAACACGGGCACGGTGGCGGGAGGGGCCGCCATGGGCCGACGGCCACTCGGATTTCCGCCGTACCTTTCTCCTCCTCTGCCCGCTCTCCTCCTTTCCTCGGTCAGCTTTACGGCGTCACGAACACAAACTTCCACGTCTTTGTGTTCCGGGTCGTGCGCACAGGCGGCTCTTTCCGCTACGTGTCTCTTCAAGCAGGGCCTCGTGTGCCCGACATTTTCAGCCCGCTTGCCAGTCGATTCGCGCAGCCTGTAATGCAATGGCCCACAGCACAGAAAAATCCTCAGTCAGAGATCCATCCACTCGCGGCCCCCAGGCCCCCACGGCAAGCCCCCAGAGCTTCTCGAGGACGGCCCCGCCAGACCCAGACCCCCGACGGCCCACTGAGGGCCCGTGGACACCGCCTGGGGTGGGGCCCGAAACAGCTTCAACAGCACCCGTAAGCTCCGCAGGACACCGAGATCGGGACGCATCGAAGGCGACAGACTTATCGACGGCGCCCCAAAAAAGCCGAAGGGGAGCAGTGCAAGAGCGCGTTCCTGGCGCAGGTTGCGAAAGGTTCGCAGGCAAACGGGAGAGCATGGGGACGGGGCGGCACCAAAATCAAAACGCGGCACGTGGCGACGCACATCTAAGAAAAACGAGGAGCGCGAATGGGCACGAAAACACAAGACTGCTTTGCACAGCTTCCCACCGTGCCAAACACCAGAAGCACACGGCGTTGCACGCGTCCCGCCTCGCACTCCTCGCCGCGCGAGGCACTGCAACTGCCTTTCGACGGGGCTGAGACGTCGGGCACCCACGACGGGGAGATGCGCCCGCGGTGAAGCAGACCCGCATCATCCGCGAGGAAAGGACAGGGGAGCCCAGGGGCGCGCCCACCACCGGCATCCAAGTAGAGCAGCGACAGGAGACAAGATGCCCACGGAAAAACGCAGCACCTAGATCGCTCGGCCCCCGAGCGATCGCGCCGCATCGGGGACGCCTGCGGTGCATCGGCGCCGTCGGCGGAGAGAACATCGGGCTCCACATCGAGCCGCATCGCCGGTGCATCGGTGAGGCGGCGCGATCATCCGACCCCATCTGCTCCGACCCCACGTGGGAGGCCTGGAACAGATGCTGGAGCGCACACCCGAAAGCGCAAGAAAACACTAATTGACGATCGAACATCAGTCTTGGGGACGGCCAGGGGTTCCGACCTGGATGGGACCCTAGAAAATAAGTCAGGACGAGGGGGTGAAGCCAAATCCGCTCAAATTCGGCTTCCCGACCCCTGGGGTCCACCTGATAATGCTGCACCCTGGCAATGCGTTTCTCGGCCTCGGGGCCCGAAAACGGCCCCCGGAGGCAGAACAGGGAAGCCTGGCCTTCCCGAACCCAGAACCTCGAGCCTGCCCGCCCTTCCCTTGGGCGTGGCTTAGTGGGGGGGTCATAAATGGGGGGGTCAGAAACGGTCCCCTTTCGTGCCCCTTTCGGGCCCCTCCGGAGCCCCAGGGGGCTCGTTTAGGTACCGTTTGGGTACCTTTTCGGACCACCCGCGACACCCTCCATTTATGACCCCTCCATTACGCAACGCCCAATTCCCGCTGGCCGGAACCAGCGCCGGTCTGCCCCAACCCCCCAGAAGGCCCCAACACTGACGAGCAGCGAACCGAGGATTGCAAAAAAACCCTTCGTTCGGGTTTTGTTTGCAATCCTTCGTTGAACGAAGGATTGCAAAAAAAAACCTTCGTTCGGGTTTTTGTTGCAATCCTTCGTTCAAGTGAGGGTTTTTTTGCAATCCTTCGTTCGGGTTTTTTTGCAATCCTCGGTTCTCGTCTCCCCAGCTTGCCATCGCTCGGACGCCCACTCCCCGTGCATTTTTTTTCGCGCGTGCATGTTTCGCAGGATGATGCAGGAAGCTCCTCGATGGTCCCCGCCGAGAATAATGCACACGCACGAGCGATGCCAAGGAAGGCTCGAAGACTGACGATCGAACCTCGGTCCTCGTCTCCCCCCTCTTCCCCGACGCCCTGCGCTCGGCCTCCTGTGCCGCTTCCCTTTTCTGGGGCAGGCCCGCGTCCACGATTCGGGAATCTAGCCGGGGCGACCGCGAGCCGCGCCCGCACGCCGGCCGTCCTCTCCCCGCCAGTGGCTTCCTCCTCCGGCGCTGCGTCGAGTCGGGCCCGTCCCTCTGCAGGAGGAAGACTCACAAGCAGCACAAACAAAAAATAGTCTGGGACCGACTTGTTCTGGCACTTGTTTACCATGTCGGTGCATCTTGGGACTATTTCTTATTTTTCGCCCAAAATCGGCCTGTAGGGGACATGCCCGACCTAAGCGTTGTGCTTCCTACGCTCAGTGTAAATGGACGAACCTTGTGAGGGAGGGCTGAAATACCGCCCGAGCTCGGACGGCCAAGGGTCGCCTGACGCGTTTGCGGGAGCGCCGCCATCCGTCAACGGGAAAGCCCTATAAGTTCAGACTTGCACGGCGAGAAGGCGTCTTGCGTGGTATTTTCCATTTGCGCGAGTCCTAAGTAGCACAACCCAGCACAATCCTCCTCCTCCTCCTCCTCCTTCTCCTCCTCCTCCTCCTCCTCCTCCTTCTCCTCCTCCTCCTCCTCCTCCTCCTCCTCCTCCTCCTCCTCCTCCTCCTGAGGTGGCAGACCATGGAACGTCGTTTTCATGCATGTTGTGTGTTTGCTGTCACGAAGTGTTCTGAGTGCGGCTCCCCCGTCATAGCGTTTTCCTCTGGCACTGCGGCCGCCCATCGGCCTTGACTCTCAATCGATTCACTAATTTCCACGCGTCTTGATTTATTCGCACCAGTCCCCCCAGCCCTCTGGGCTGAGGTGGTCTAACGAATTATGTGTTTCCTCTTTCTAATATATTTTCCTTTTCAAGAGATTCACCTCCCCCCACCCCTCCCTAAGATTTTTCGAGCCGGGCCGCGAATCGCTAGAGCGCCAAACTGGCCCAAGATGGCTCCAAGAGGACATCTCCAAGATGGCATCCAAGATGGCTCACAATAACCGAACAAGGTTCAAGATAGCTTCCGACATACATCTAAGAAGCCCGACGAGGGACACGAGACGGTTCCAAGTGCTCTCGGAGACCCCCCAGGACCTCCCAAGATGCCAAAATCCGTCAAAAACCTATGGCGTCTCGCCGTTTCGCATCCGATGCGCTAGTGAGGCCTCAAGATCGCCCCAAGATGGCCCAAGAGTGGCCCAAGAGGGGCCCAAGAGGGGCCCAAGAGGCCCCCCAGGCGGGCCCAAGAGCGCCCAAGAGCGGCCAAAGAGCGCCCCAAGAACTTCAAGAGGCTGTTGTGATGGCCCCAGGTGGGTTGGAGGAACGTTGGACCCCCCCCTTCTGATCGATGGCCTCCAAGATGGCCCCAAGAGGCCCCTCAGAGGGCTCCCAAGCGACCTTCAACTGGGCTGCAAGAGGGCCCCAAGAGGGCTCCAAGACCCTCCAAAAGAGCCCCAGGAGGATCCAAAAATCCCCGAAAAAAGAGTCCCAAGAGCACTCCAAGAGGCGATGTTGAGGTCTCTGTCCTCGTCTTCGATGTCCTCCTCCTCCTCCTCCTCCTCCTCCTCCTCCTCCTCATCATCATCATCAGCATCAGCATCAGCATCAGCATCATCATCATCAGAATCACCATCACCATCATGATCATCATCATCATCATCATCATCATCATCATCATCATCACCATCACCATCATCATCATCATCATCATCATCATCATCATCATCATCATCATCATCATCATCATCATCATCATCATCATCATCATCATCATCATCATCATCATCATCATCATCATCATCGTCATCGTCCTCGTCCTCGTCCTCGTCCTCGTCCTCGTCCTCGTCCTTGCCGCCGTCGGCTTCCTTTTCCTGTCCCTCATCTTTCTCGTCGTCGTGGTCGTCGTCATCGTCGCCGTCGTGGTCATCATCGTCGTGGTCGTCGTCTTCCTTCTCCTCCGCCTCCTGCTCCTCCTCATTCCGTCGCCCCCCACGCGGGCCCCAAGAATCCCGAAGAGGCCCTCCAAAGCAGCCCCATTGCTTCCAGAGATTCTCTGTTCACTAAGTTCTGCCATTCCCGTTAACATTCATTGATTCTCATTCACCTTCATTCAGTTGAACAAATCTAGCTACGCTGCGTCAACTCGTGTTGCCACATGCTCACCCAGTGGCGATACGTGTGCGCGCGAGACAGGCTCGGGTGACAGCGAAACTTTCCATGATCTGCCGCCTAATCCTCCTCCTCCTCCGCCTCCGCCTCCTCCTCCTCCGCCTCCTCCACCTCCTCCTGCTCCATCCCTTTCCCCCTGATGTAGCTAACTCCTCCTCCGCCTCCTCCTCCTCCGCCTCCTCCTCCTCCATCCCCTTCCCCCTGACATAGCTATAACTGCTCCCTGCCGCACCGCCAAGGCGTGTCGGCAGGGCGCGCCAGGCACGTCGCCTGGTACCTCCTCACGACCTGCGGCCCGGAAACTGGAAGCATCCGCCAGCAGCAGGGACGGTGGGACGAGACCCTGTTCAAGACGAGGCTCTCGCCATAGCCCTGCGCACACTCGTCCTGAAAGCCTGCAGCAGCTACGAGGATGTGAGGTGGGCCCTCTGCCAAGATGTGTTGTCGACTCGGCGCCGCGCGCGCTCGCTTCAAAGCACTCAACAATTACCATGATGGAGCACTGAAACTGTTCGGAACGGCGGAAGGCAGTTCCTTTACAAAACGGAGATATCCCCTGAATGGTAGGTCCATGAGATGTTCGTCTTTCAGGGGTGCACTCCTTCTCGCGAAAAGAAAACTTGTAGGGACCTGTGAGGAGGAGAATTGCGGCATTGATGACGTATCCTCGGTATACTCAGGTCCTCCTCATCCACCACCTCCCTACTCCCTGCTCCCTCCTCCTGATCCTCCCCCTCATCTTTCATCATTGTCCTGTCTCCTCGTGTCTCTCTGTTTCCTCCCCCTCCTCATCATCCTCCCCATCGCCCTCCCTCTTATTCCTGATCCTCGTCATTATGCCTCTCCTCTTCATCCTGCTCATCAAACACCGTATTACTCCTGCTGCACCCCATCCTGTCTCTCCCCCCTATGCCCCTCCTCCTTCCCTTCCTCTTCCTCCTCCCCTCCTCCTCCTCCTCCTCCTCCTCCTCCTCCTCCTCCTCCTCCTCCTCCTCCTCCTCGATCGGAATGGTCAGGGGAAAGCGCCAGAGAACGAGCCAGGGAACGCGCCAGAGGACGCGCCAAGCCGGTGGGCGTGCCAGGGAACGTGGCAATGGAAGGGGGACAAGCCAGGGATTGGGCCAAAGGGTGTGCCATAGGATGCGCCACGAAACGTGTCAGCGGATGCGCGCAGACGTGCCAAGGGATGCGCAAGCCAGGGGACGTGCCAAACTACGCGCCCGTGGACGTGCCACGGAACGTGCCAGGAGACGGACGGCCCACCTTGCCTCGGCCACGACCCCTTGTAGATTTCACTGGGTCCGCGCTCCAAGAGTCACGGCCCTTTGTAAATTGCGCTGTGTCCGAACTTCCAGCGCCACGATCCCTTGAAAAAACACTCTGGGTTCGCGTTCCCAAGGCCACGAGCCCACGAAAAGCACGTTGCGACCGCGCTCCCGAGGCCACGATCCAGCGTAAAGTGCGCTACGTCTGCGCTTACAACATGGGGAACATGAACCCCTCGTGCAGTACGGCTACGTCCGCGCTCCCAGGGCCACTATCCCCAATACATTTCATTGCGTCCGCGCTCCCAAGGGCGACCCCAAGGCCACGAGCCCTTCAAAATCCCACCAGCCCTCTGGGCGTAGGTGGTTTAGGTGTCTCCTATTCCACACCCTTCTTCCCCTTCGAGGAAGAATTTACCCCTCCGCCTACCTCCCCTGGACCTAAACGGGGCGTTCCGCGAGCGGCCGGAGCGTCAAAGACGGCCCAAGTTGGCTCCAGCAGGGCCTCAGAAAGCCCAAGATGGCCTCGAAAATGGCTCAAGATAGCGCAAGATGCCTCGACATGGCCCCCAAGATGCCCCGAGAAGCCCCAAGACCGCTTCAAGACGGCTCCAAGCGGCCAAAAGAGCTCCCCAAGGAGGCCCCGAGAAAATTGCAATCCTTCCAAAACCTGTGAACCAATCAATGTTTTTGGGTTTCCCGCCTTTTCGCTTCCGATGGCCTTCCGAGGCTTCAACATGAGTCCAACAAAGCCCAAGAGGGCCCCGTGATGGGCCTACGAGAGCCCCAAGACGACCCCAAGAGCGCCCAAGAGCGCCCCATGAGCGCCTCAGAAGCGCTCCAAGAGGTGAATTTAGGGGCTCCCCAAGGGCAAGGCTAATTAGGGACTCCCCCTTTTTTTGATCGATCTCCTTCAAGATGGCTTCAAGGCTCCGAAATGCGTCCCCAAGAGGGCCAAAAGAGGCGCCCAGACGGCCCCAAGAGGCGTCCAAGACGCCTCCAAGAGGCTCACAAGAGACCCCCGAGAGGCCTCATGAGGATCCCTGACGCACCCCAGACGCTCAAAGACCTCCCTGGGCCCACCAAGAAGCCCCTCAGACGCCCCAAGAAGCCGCCAAAAAACCTTCCGAGGAGATTCCGAAGGGCATTCAAGACGCCTATGGCTCTTCTGCTCGCCCTTTTTCCTCCTCCTCAAACTGACAATAGCTCCCATGCGAATCATGTTTGGATGGGCCAAGCACTCCCCAAGACGCTCCACAACGACAAGGTACACATATGCATGTGCGAAATTATGTGATTCGATATGCTTACATACTTCCCTTATCGTGGCACTTCGCCTGGGCATCGGTTATGGATAGGTTTCGGTTTTTGTCACAGCCGCAAGCGAAAGCGTAGGCGGCGTCAAAGGTCGACCCGGGCTACAGGCGGAGCCTAATTGCCCAGCGAGCGCACTCAAGGCTGCGGAGGCGCTGGTGGGGATACTTTTTTGTCAGCGGCTGCGAGCGAAAGCGCACACGGCGAGTCGAGTCAGAGCGGGCCTCGCAAAGACGAATTTCCTAAAGCGGCGGGGCCTCAGGCGTCACCACGGCGGGCGGAGCCGGCGGGTGGGGGTGCAAGCTGCGGCCGCCAGGAGCTGAGCCAGGGCAAGGCGCAAATTGGCCAACCAGGGCTGAGCCGCGGCCAAAATGGCGCGGGCTGCACACCAGGGTGGGGCCAGGGAAGCGGCGAGTCAGTATCTACGTCGACTGCAGAGCGTGCCGAACGGCCCGAACTGGTGCATTGAGTGGCGCCACCAAAGTCGCACACTCGGTCCCCAAAGGGAAGCACTGATCCTGAGGAGTCCGTCCGCGAGGTTACCCAGGGACGGGCAAATGGCCAGGGACACGGTGGAGGTACTCGACACCGTAAACTCCCGCACCACCGGACCAGGAAGCCACGCGCACTCTCGAACTGGAACCGGCGGCTGAGGGCTGCTGAAACAACAAGGCCCACACCTCAAATCCGGGTCGGGGTAGCAAGAGGATGCCGTGGGCGCTGCCGCCAGGGACCATGGAAAAGATCAACACGGTCGGCCGACAGCCAAGGGCACACAGGCTGAACCACGTGCACTCGGGAGCCCCAGGTGCCCTAGGAGAGGAGCCGCGGGAGGAGGAGGCGGAGGGGCGGGGCGGACGGGGTCGTCGAGACGCGCAGCCGCCGGGGCGGGGAGGGGCCAGGGAGGTAGCCCAGCCGCGGAGGGAGGCCGTCCCACTCTTGCTGGTGGGGATACGCGAAGCGGCAACAATTGCACTAGGCTCACGCTCCCAGGGTCACGACCCTTTATTCAGTACGTTGCGCCCGCGCTCCCGACATGGGGATCAGGAAATCTATCTTAGGACATGGAGACAACAACTGGCTGGTAGTGTTGCGTGCTCGTTCCCCTGGGGTTGTGGATGCCATGACAGTGTACACGCGAACAGTCCGATCGTTGAGCCAAATCTGTGTTTGATATGATTGAAACACGTTCTATGCTCAGGACATGTTTAGACAAATTGATGACATCTGGAAATGATTTGGCAACATGCTTCCTCTCCATTGATCGTCGTCCGCAACCCTGGGGGCGGCGGCTGTGGCTCGGTACCTCACCCTCGCCGTGCCACCAGATGTGTCGACGGGGCGGGCCCTCACCTCTGGTGATCCCGGAGCCCGAAGCTTCCGACAGCTGCCGGGATGGAGGGCAGATCGTGTTCAAACCATGGTTGTCTTGTTTGGTGGCACTCCCTAGAACATGCCACCTGCCCCTCAAGCTCGGACGCCCGAGTGCCCAGGCATGCAACCTCGTGCGACCGCCACACGGACGGATGGCGGCTCCTGTTCACAGTGGGATCCGCTGTGGATGTCCTGAAACTGTGAAGCACGTCTACCCGCGATCCGTATACAGCCAGGCCTAGGACAGAAGAAAATCCTTCCAGAACATGAGGCCCTCCGCCGACCAAACTGAAGAACATCCGCCGCGGTCCGAGTGACCAAAATGCGGAGCAAGCCAGGCTTCAGGCATGGCACACGCCCGAATGGCAGGCCCGTGGCAGCGCTCGTCGTGGAAGGCAGCGCTTGAAGGCGAGTGCACAAATGGAGGTGGCATGGGCGGGAGGGTGTGTTGCAGCATCGTCGATGCATCCTGGGCCTTCTCTTGCATTCCTCCTGCCTCTCCCTCCTCCCTCCTTCCTCCGTCCGCCCCCTCCCTCCTCCCCGCCCCCTCCCTCCTCCTCCTCCGCCTCCTCCTTCTCCTCCTCCTCCTCCTCCTCCTCCTCCTCCTCCTCCTCCTCCTCCTCCTCCTCCACACAATGCCAGAACCAAGGACGTCCCCAGCCAGGGACGGAGGTGGTGTCTGGGTGTCGCTTGCATAGGGGGCGCCAGCAATACCTCTCCCTCTTTCCCTCCCTCCCGCTCTCTGTCCTCCTCCTCCTCCTCCTCCCTCCTCCTCCTCCTCCTCCTCCTCCTCCTCCTCCTCCTCCTCCTCCTCCTCATCATCATCTCATCATCATCATCATCATCATCATCATCATCATCATCATCATCATCATCATCATCATCATCATCATCATCATCATCATCATCATCATCATCATCATCATCATCATCATCATCATCATCATCATCATCATCATCATCATCGCCTCCTCCTCCTCCTCGCATAACATGATTCGACCGACTGATGCGCCTTGCCTCCTCTAGATGTTCATACCCAGCTTCATTCAAACGTTCGTCTCTGGGGAGCGAGGGGGGAGGAGAGGAAGACATGGGGAGGAATGGAGAGGGTGAGGAACGAAAAAGGCAGGGATCAGAGAGGGAATGGAGCGCGAGGGGAAGAGAGGGGAAGAGGGAGGGGGAGATGGGCCAGGGAGGGGGGGAGCGGGAGCTGGAGGAACTCTGGCTCGGCTCACTCCTCCTTGGGCACCCTCCACTTCGCCATGAAGTTGTCCTGGGCGTGACGCGGGAGGGAGGGCGGGACAACGGCGGGAGGAGGGGGAAGCGGGAGGGAAGAGGTCCAGGGGAGGGGTAAGCGGGAGAGGGGTGGAGGAAGGGGGGGAGGGGAGGCGGGGCGGAGGGGGGAGAGGGCAGCGGAGGAGGGAGAGATGAAGGGAGAGGTGGCGCGATGGGGGCGGGGAAAGTGGGGAGGCAGACTTGGGACGTGGGTGAGGGGGGAGGGCGAGGGACGGGGGTATGGAAGGGATGAGCGGAGAAGGGAAGAATGGCAGCAGGATGCCCAAGGGGGGGGGGAACGGGGCGGAGGGGGTGCAGGGGGGAAGGGGAAGGCGAAGGGATAGGGGCAGGGACAGGGACGGGGACTGGGGGAACGAGGGGGGAGAGGGGAGGCGGAAGGGGCAGCGGCAAAGGCAAGGGAATGGAGAGCGGGAGCGAGATGGAAAAGAGGGAGAACGAAACCGAGATCGAGGAGCGAGGAGCGAGGGGGGCGCAGGGAGAGGGGGAGGAGGGAGATGGGGGAAAGGACGCGAATCAGGCGCAGCCTGCGGCGTGCCGCTGGACTGGCGCGAGTGGCACGCGAGCCGCTGCGGCGGCCCACCACGACGGCTAGAGCTGCACCGCACCGCCCACCACGACGGCCGGAGCTGCACACCCTGCCGAGGCCGGCTCCTCGGCGGCCGCTGAGCGGCACGTCCAGGCACCGGCACCGCCTCAGACGCGCACAGGCCGGCCGGAGGCGGCCAATCCCCAGACATGCGACGTCCTGATGTTTGTCAGGACGGCGTCCCCGGAAGTCCCGACCCTTTCACCAGGACGGGCTTTTCGTCCCGAGTCGTTCCTTGAAGGCCCCGGGGCCCGGCGAGGGCCCCCAGGTGCCGAAAGTAGCGGAAAGCCGCCCGTCCTGATTCCCCGTCCTGATTCTTTTACGACGCGATCATGTCTGGGTCTGGACCCCGCCACGCCCGCGGCGCCGCCACTGGCCGCGGCGCCTGCAGCCATCGCGCCACCATAGCGAGCGAGCACCGCCATGCCTGCGCAGGGCCGCGCGGGCAAAACAGGCAGCAGGCACGCGAGCGGAGCCTGCACGCCGTGCGCGCAGTAATCGAATCACTCAGGTAGGATTCAGGGCTGGGCCTAAGCGTTGCTTTCCGTCTTGTCTTCGTTTTGTGTTTCGTTTTGCTCTGTCTGGTTTCCTGTGCCTCCCTCCCAAGGACACAACAAGCTTCTCAAAAGGCGCGAGGCGAAGATTTGGAAGGGTTAAGTCCAGACGCTCCGGACGCAGATCGAGCACCCCGTGCGCCGCAGAAAAACGAGGTCTGGACGGTGTAGACATCGAGCACTCCAGAAACGAAAACACACAACACAGCTGAAGTCCAGCAAAACAGCGCTTCGGTCCAGCCCTGGTAGACGTATCCGCAACCGTGCCTCTGGGCACGGAGTGGGCGTGTCCTCGGGTGCGTTGCCCAATCCCCTGAGCCTCAGTCCTCAAGCCTGGGGAGTCAAGTAGGGGCCGGGACCCCAAATTTCCAAATCTTCTCCGCCTGGGGCTTGCCGCCGCCTCCCGCTTGACTTTTTCGGTCCCACGAGGGCCCCAAGATTGACCAAGAGGGCCGTCATAGACCCTGAAGGCGGCTCCAGAGCGCCCCGAGGCACCGAATGATCGCTCCAAGACGCCGAAGATGGCCCCAAGAAAGCCGAAGAGGCCGCCAAGACGCCCAAAGAGGCCTCCAAGAGGCCTCCCAAGAGGGCCCTCAGAGGCCAAAGTGATTTTCCTTCGGTTTTGAAGAGTTTGGCGTTGTCGCCATTTCGGCTTCCCGACCCTCGCAGACGGCCCGAGAGGCCCGACGGACCGCCCCAAGACGGCCCAAGAGGCCTCCAAAAGGGCCCCCAAACGGCCCAGGATGGCCACAAGATAGGCCAAAAGGCGTCCGCGTGCCACGCGCGGAAGGTCGGCTTCGCGCACGGTTTGGGGCTCGTGGACTTGGCCAAGTTCTACGAGCACGTGTCCCACGAAGCGCTGGGGCGTGAGGGTCTACTGGTGAACCTCCCCCAGGGGGGAGACCGTCAGCGAGAAGTTGGAGGCGAACGGCACGTTGGCGGCAAGCTGCTCATGTGCAACCAGTTTAGCGAAGGTGCTGATGCACAGGACGTTGGGCCTGCTGGCCAAAGAGTACCCGCTCATGGGGCTCCAGAGCGTGGTCGACGACGTGATGGTGCAAGCAGCGGGCAGGGCTGAGCAGGTGAAGCGGCAGCTCCCCGCGGCCATGGTGAGGATGGTCGAGTTGCTGGAGGCCAAGGACTTGGTGGTGTCGTGACAGAAGACCAAGTTCATGGCAGGCGACGCGGCCACGGCTGCGGCGATGGCGGCGGCCTTCGCAGAGGAGGGGCTGGTGTTGGAGCGGGCTGCTGGAGCACGCAACCTAGGAGGCGACGCCACTGATGGAAGGTGGAGGCGCGGCGGGGCGCAAGGCGAGCGACTCGCAAGGGCGGCGAAGGCGGCGAGCAGGGCGCAGGCGCCAAGGGCGGCGGGAGCGGCCCGAGCTGGGCATCTTCAGAGGAGCAGCCCCGCGGCGATGGCACTGCGGGGAGTGGGAGTGACGGGCCTCCCCGACGGCAAGCTGCACGGGCTGCGCCTCCAGGCGTGCGTGGCAGAGGGGCGGCTGCCCAGAAGCGCGGTGGCCGCGCTCAGGCTCAGGGCGCCTCTCCCAGCCGCGGCCAGGGACCCGCTCCGGCTGGCGGCGACGGACACGGCGAAGAGCTGGGCCATGTGCGCGGCGGGGCCGTCCAAGGCGTTGCCGCGGGCGGTCATGGCGAGCTGCCTGGAGAAGGCGAGGAGGCTGCAAGAGGGGAAGAATCCAAGGCAGAAAGAGAGGAGCCCAGCAGACGTCATGGTGCTCACGATGGCGCAGACGTGCATCGAGATGAAGTCGACGTTCGTGATGGAGGCGCCGACGCGTCGCGGCACGGCCCGGCGGTGGTCAGCAACGCGCTGGCCACGGCGGCGCAGTGGATGGCGGACGCCCGAGCCTTGCCGAGCCTAAAGCGGGGCTCGGCGCGGGGCTCGGCGCGGGGCTCGGCGCGGGGCTCGGCGCGGGGCGGCCCTGCCCACTGGAGGCACATAGAGGAGCTGCGGCCGGCGAAGCGGAGACGTGGGGCTTGGCGCTCAAGAGAGCGCTGAGATGCTGCGTAGGAGGATCGCAGTGGTCGCAGGCGAGGCGCTGCGACAAGGGTGTCGTGGCGTCCAGCGCGTGCAGAAGGTGCAGGAGAACGCGCGGCACGCTGCGGCACGGGCACTTCGAGTGCGACGCCAACGGGCCAGCGCGGCGCGACCCATGCGCGCCCGAGGCGCTGGAGGCAGCACGGCGCATCGGAAGCGAAGGTGGCGAGGAGGCAAGCGAAAGATTTGCGCGAGACCTCTGCCCAGAGATCCCGCCGCTGGACACCTTCACGGGCGATGACTTCGCTGACGGCTTCGGCGGTGGACGCAGGAGGCCGCCGAGGACGCTGCGCCGAGGCGAGCGGGGCGGGCGGTGGTGGCTGCGCGGCCCCAGCCGCGGTGTTCTCCGACCGCCGGGGCTCGATCGACCGGGCCACGGGCAGGCAGAGGGCGCTCGGGCTCGGGGGCAACCCCGGGAGGTCGTGGAGCAGGCGGTGGACGGAGCTCGGCGACACGGAGGGTCCAAGTCGTCAAGGCCAAGGGCCACCAGGCGGAAGCGGACTGCAAGACGGACAAGGAGAGGAGGATGAGGAAGGGCAACAGGCACGCCGACGCATTCGCCAAGAGGGGTGCGGCGGCATGGGCCACCAAGGAGGGGAGAGGGCTCGCGGCGGCAGGAGCGCACGCGCTGGCGAAGCAGGCGGCGCAGTGGGTCGCCACTTCGGCGGCCCTGCTGCAGGCGACGGGCGCGGGCGCAGAGGGCCTCCCCGAGCGCTCCGCGGCGCCCGACGCCCCCAGGGGGACAAGGAGGCCGCGGCCGAGGAGGGGGCAGGGCGGCGAGGGCCGTGCAGGGGAGGCCGAGGCCAGAGGCAGCTGGGCTGGGGGAGCGGCAGGCGGTGGCGCGCGGCGGGCACCGCCCCGTGCAGCACGGTGGCGAGGCCGGGAGGCGCGGGGCGTCGTTGGAAGAGAAAAATGCCACAAACATAAACCTTGGGCGCTCCGCGCGGATCTCTTGGATCTGCGGCGCTGGAGGCGCCGGGGGGGGCCAGCGCGGATCCAAGAAGTCCGCGCGGAGAGCATGGCGTTTTTTCTTCTTCTGGTCGTGTGCACGACCTGCGGGGCCTGCGGCGCGGGCCAGGCGGAGCACACCCTGAGGGCGAGGAGGGGCCTGCTCTTCGCCGAGGCGGCGAGGCGGCGGGGCCCCCAGGAGCAGAGGAGGAGGCTGCGGCCGAGGGGCTCCACCCGCTCTCGTGCAGGAGGGAGGTCAGGGCGGCCCTGCACGGCGGGGTGCCGGGGCGGGGCCGCAGGTGCGAGGCGCGTGGAGGGGGGAGCGGGGGAACGAGGCTGAGCGCTGCCGTCTGAGCACAGAGAAGCAGGCGGCAGGGGCGGGCAGGCCCGCCTCAGACCTCCCAGGAGGCCACGAAAGGTGCCAGGCCCGCCGAGGGCGGACAGGAGCGCGTGAGGCAGCGGGGCGGCGCCGCCGCCGAGGCACGGAGGCGGGCCGCGCCTGCGGGGCTTCTGCAGCACGGCGAGGGCCTGCGGCAGGAGCGCCGGCGGCATCGTCGAGCAGGGCAGGGCCGCGAGGACGACGGCGGCCGAGGAGGCCGAGGGAGAAGCCGCCCGCGGGCCGCGCTCGAGGGGCCGCGCTCGGGGGCTGGCCAGGGCGAGAGGCGAGGCGCCGTGCGAACCCAGGCGAGTAGGGCAGGGCCGCGAGGAGGCCGAGGAGGAGGCCCAGGGAGAGGCCGCCCGCGGGCCGCGCTCGAGGGGTCGCGCTCGAGGGGCGGACAGGGCGAGAGGCGAGGCGCCGCGCGGAGCCCCACGGGCGCCAGTGCCTGGGAGGCGGCTGTTGGGCGGGTCGAGAGCGCGCGGCCAGCGGCCGTGCGCGCGAAGGAGCGGGGACGCGGCGGCCTCCGACCGTGTCCGCCGCCGCGAGCGCCCCCTGGACTCGGGGTGCTCGCGGCCCCCCCCAACCATCCCAACCGTCCTCGTCGTCGTCGCCGAAATCGTTCTGAACGAACTCATCGCCATCGTCATCATCCTCCTCCACCTCCTCCTCCTCCTCCTCCTCCTCCTCCTCCTCCGTCACCATCTTCATCACCAGCAGCATCACCATCACCATCACCATCATCATCATCATCATCATCATCATCATCATCATCATCATCATCATCATCATCATCATCATCATCATCATCATCATCATCATCATCATCATCATCATCATCATCATCATCATCATCATCATCATCATCATCATCATCATCATCATCATCATCGTCATCATCATCATCATCTTCATCTTTACCTTCTTCAACATCATCATCATCATCATCAGCATCAGCATCAGCATCATCATCATCATCATCACCACCACCACCACCACCATCATCATCATCATCAGCATCATCATCATCATCATCATCATCACCATCAGCAGCATGCAGCAACAGCAGCGTCACCATCATCATCATCATCATCATTATCATAATCAGCAGCATCATCAGCATCAGCATCAGCATCATCACCATCACCATCACAATCACCACCACCATCACCATTACCACCATCATCATCATCATCATCAGCATCATCATCATCATCATCCTCAGCAGCAGCAGCATCATCATCATCATCATCATCATCGTCATCATCATCATCGTCATCATTATCATAATCAGCAGCATCATCAGCAGCAGCATAAGCGTGATCAGAATCATCATCATCAGCATCAGCATCATCATCGTCTTCGCCATCATCATCACACCATCATCAGCATAATCAGCATGAGAATCATCATCATCATCAGCATCATCATCATCATTACAGCCATCATCATCATCATCAGCAGCAGCAACAGCATCATCATCATCAGCAGCAGCAGCATCATCATCATCATCATCATCATCATCAGCATCATCATCATCATATCATCATCATCAGCAGCATCATCATCATTATCGCCGTCGTCATCATGATCATCATCCTCATCATCATCATCTTAATCATCAGCATCATCACCATCAGCAGCATCAGCAGCAGCAGCATCCTATGCATCATTGGCAGCATAACCACCATCGCCATCGTCGTCATCATCATCACCATCATCATCAGCATCATCAGCAGCATCATCACCACTACCACCATCATCATCATCATCATCATCATCATCATCATCGTATGAATCATCATCATCATCTCAATCATCAGCATTATCATCATCATCAGCATCATCATCATCATCATCGTGATCATCAGCACCGTCATCATCAGCAGCAGCATCATCATCAGCAGCAGCATAGCCACCATCACCATCATCATCAGCATCACTATCATCATCGTCATCGTCGGCAGCAGCAGCATCACCATCATCGTCATCAGCATCATCATCGTCATCGTCATCGGTATCATCTTCACCATCCTCACCATCATCAGCATCCTCACCATCACCATCACAATCAGAATCACCACAATCATCATCGTCATCATCCGCATTATCCTCGTCATCATCATCATCAGCAGCATCATCATCAGCATCATCATCAGCATCAGCAGCAACAGCGGCATCATCAGCATCATCATGGTCATCATCATCAGCATCCTCGTCGTCATGGTCATCAGCATCGTCATTATAGTCATCATCGTCGTCATCGGCATCATCATCACCATGGTCAGCATCCTCACTATTACCATCAGCATCACCATCATCATCATCATCATCACCATCAGCAGCATGCAGCAACAGCAGCGTCAGTAGCATCATCGCCATCATTGTGAGCGTCATCATGATCATCATCATCATCATCGGAATCGTCACCGTCATCACCATCATCAGCATCATCATCAACATCAGCAGCATCATCAGCATAATCCGCAGCATCATCATGACATTCATCATCCTGTTGCTGACCATGAGCATCATCACGAGTATCTTCCTCATCATCCTCATCATCCTCATCCTCATCATCCTCATCATCCTCATCATCATCAGCATTAACAGCAGCATCAGTATCAACATCGGCGTAAGCATCATCAACAGCATTGTCATCAGCATCAGCATCAGCATCAGCGTCATCATCATAATCGGCATCAGCAGCAACAGCATCAGCAGCATCAGCATAAGAATCGGCAGCATCAGAAGCATCGTCATCAGCATCATCAGCATCGTCGTAAACATCATCATCATCATCATCATCATCATCATCATCATCATCATCATCATCATAATCAACATCAGCATCATCAGCATCATCATGGTTGTCATCATCATCGGCATCGTCATCAACATCATCGTCGTCATCGTCGTCATCATCATCAGCATCAGCATCGCCAGCATGATTATCACCATCAGCAACTCGCCTTCACCATCACGATCACCATCTCCAGCAACATCGTCATCATCATCCTCGTCATCATCATCAGAATCAAGATCGTCAGCATCATTAACATCGGTGTCTTCATCTTCATCTGCATCATCACCAGCAGCAGCGTAATATGAATCAGCATCCCCATGATCAGAATCATCATCATCATCCTCATCCTCATGTTCACCATCACCACCAGCACAATCATCATCCTACGCATCATCACCATCACAATCACCATCACCATCACCATCACAATCATGCTCATCATCATCATCATCAGCATCATCATCATCATCAGCTTAATAATCAACATCAGCATCATCAGCATCATCATCATAATCAGCATCACCAATAGCATCATCATCATAGTGATCGTCATGCTGATCCTCCCCGTCCTTCCCCACTAGATGACAGCCCTCTCCTCGATTATAATCATCCTCTGATGGCGGTCAGGTCCTTGTCGTTCTCCTTTATGCGTGCCCAAACGAAGAAGAAAAAATAGGCCAGTGCAGGGTAGAGCATGACGTAGCGGTAGAAATCCTGCGCAGGAGGGCAAGGAGGGGCCAGCAGAAGCAGTGGCGCCAACCTCACGCGAGAAGGTCTGGGCAAGCTGCCCGCCACTATGCTGGCCCCGTGCTGTCCGTCTGGATTCCTCTCACTGTTTGTGGACCCCGCCCACGTCTGGGCGGCGTCCGGGTGCGTGCAATCTTTCACCTGGGCGACGAAAAGAGACGGGTCTTCCGCGAGATGACATAGCTACCTTTTACGCCGCAGCTTACGCGGGCCACCCGCACGGCACGACAATGGAGACGAAGGCGCTTATGCGCGACCTCATGCGGGCAACTTGCGTGCCGATGTCGGTGAAGACTGCCCCGTGTTCTTCCGTCCCTCACCTGGGGCTCCCTGGAAGATCCAACGCGTGGGTTCCGAGTGCCCTCCAACCGGCGCACGAAGACTTTCGAGCTTGCCCGAACGACACGGCCTCAGGAGAGGGCACAAACAGCCCCAAAGAAGACCCCGGGGGGCACCCCAGAGGCTTCAAAGGGGCATCCAAGAGGCAACAGGCCCTCACAGGGGGCTTTTGAGAGAGGCCGAAAGATGTCCTGTCTCCTGTTCGACACGATTGCTTGTCCTTCGAGGCCACAAGGGGCAACACGATGACCCTAAGACTACCCCGAGCGGCCCCCAAGAGCCCCCAAGCGGCCTCGAGGTCGCTCCAAGATGGCACAAAGGTCCCCCAAGATCGCCCCAAAACAATTCCAAGACGGCCCAGGACCTGCCCAAAAGGCGCCGCCTAGACAGACTCCAGAGCATCCGAAACTATCCTAAGAAGGCCCCGACGGCCGCAAGACCATTCAAGATAGTCCTGAGATCTCCAGCAGGCTCACAAAGAAGCCTTCCTACTGCTTTCCAGCAGGTTCGTGAGAAGCCCTCTCCAGAAAAGGATAATACATGTTACGATTCACAAAACTATGTACTAATACCAAGTGTGGGCCCTGTTTCAGATCGGGCAGTGAGCTGTTACACGGTACAGCATTTTGGAATAGTGATAATGAAGGCGTCGCAAGTTCTGGTGTCATGGGCCCTCAGGAAGACAAGCATCACAGATCAGAACATTCTGGAGATCACGACAGAAACTGACACATGTTACGGCCCAAGGGGCCTAGTGACGAGAGAAAACACGTGATCCTACCTTCCGAGCAGCTCTCGAAAGCCAGTGCCGCCGTCGTTTCCGTCATGCTGTTCGTCGTCCATCTTCATCCCTCTCCTCCTCCTGCTCCTCCTCCTCTTCCTCCTCCTCCTCCTCGCCCTTCTCCTCTTCCTCCTCCTCGTCCTCCGACCCTTCATCCTTCACATTACCACCACC
Source organism: Prorocentrum cordatum (assembly GCA_963575745.1). NCBI lineage: Eukaryota > Dinophyceae > Prorocentrales > Prorocentraceae > Prorocentrum > Prorocentrum cordatum. Next base: position 55,235 of record CAUYUJ010018551.1, read on the forward strand.
ACCACCACCATCATAATCAGGTATCACTAACACCACCATCACCACAAATAACCGATCAGCATCAACAATCATCTCCTCCTCCTCCTCCTCTTCCTCCTCTTCATCCTCGTCGTCGTCGGCATCGTCATCGGTATCGGCATCGTCCGTCGGCCAACGCACCAACCGAGCTTCAGGGGGAGGCTCACATGTGGTGCGACTGACAGAAAAGGTCCCACCTGGGATCACCCAGGAGGGCGGAGGGGAAGCAGGAGGAGGAGGGAGGAGGAGCCCTCCCCCAGCTTTCAGACGTCTGGGCAGCGCAGCGCGGACGTGACTCGCACTGTCAGTCCGCCCCGCGCCACATACGTCAGCCATTGCCGCCGAGAGCGCGAAGTCCTCGTGCGCCTTGTCCAGCATGCCGCCGTAGTAGCTGGTGTCGACGTAATACCTCCCACCGATCCCAGCACGATCTCAGCGGGTTCGTGTCGTATCGACTTGCGCGTTGGTTCCTGGCACCGCGCGGATCGTTTCACCCCTTGAACGGTCGGCAGCTCTTCGATAGCCAGATCGTGCCGTTTTGGCCGATTCTGGACCGCCGGCGGCGTTCAACCTCGAGGTCCTGCAGCGGGGTCCCCGCTGGGCCGACACGGCCCGAAACCTGCAGCACTCAACGGGAGAGGGGGGCCAGGGAGAACCCAGGGGGTGGCCCTCGGGCATGGGGGAGCCAGACCGACGGGAGGGCGGAGCTAAGCCGAAAGCCTCATGTTGAAAACCACCACAACCACAACCCCCATCCTTGGAAATGCTCCGATGTTTCAAAGCGATTGTGCGCGGCGCTACGGCCGTAGCCGCATATGTACCAGGCTCTAAGGCAAGAGCCGCATGTTGAAAACAACCTGCGATTCCTCCTTAGGATCTGCTGCATAAGGTCTAAACCGAATAAGTGCTGCGCTGAGCAAAAGCCACATGTTGACAACAATATGTGGTTCCTCCTTGGAAATTATTGCCTAAGATTTAAAATGGCGAGCGCGGCGCTGAGGCGAGAGCCGCATTTTGAAAACAGCCTGTGCTCCATCCTTGAAACTGTTATAAAGTTTGAACTTCAGGACCGTAGGCGAGGAAGTCTCAACCAAAGGTGGAGGAGGATACGAAGGAGGAGGATGGAGGAGGAGACGCAAAAGGAGGGGGGAGGAGAACGAAGACGAGCAGCATGAGCGGAAGCAAGAAAATAAGGAGACGCGGGAGGAGGAGGAGGAGGAGGAGGAGGAGGGGAGGAGAAGGAGGACCAGGACGAGGAGGAGGAGGAGAGGAGGAGGAGGAGGAGGAGGAGGAGGAGGAGGGCCGAAGGAGGCGGAAGGGGAAGAGGGACCAACGGAAGGAGAAGAAAGAGGGGGGGAGAGAGAGACGAGCAACGAGGAGGAGGAGGAGGAATAGAAGGGGGACGGGGGAGGACAAGATCTGGTATGAGCACTCCGGGGAGCGACCTTCAATCGATTCTGAATCGACGGCCGATCCCGTCCAAAATATCGGAAGGCTTCACTCCAACCACGGTCGTCTTCATGTCCATCATCATCATCACCATCACCATCATCGTCCAGATAACCACAACTGTAGTCATGATCTTGATCACCAGCAGCGTCATCAAAAGACATCATACTCGTAGTAATCATCCTTAACACATACATTCGCATCGCCAACACCACCACGAACACCACCGCCGGAACCACCACCATGATCATGACTCCTCCTATTGTCACCACCATCACCACAAAAATGTCAATCACGATGTCAAGCGCTACCGTTACTGACGATCTACATAACCGACAGTTCCGTTGCGCACAAGAGTTGATATTAAAGCGCACTCCTGCCTCCAACATGCGTTTAGTATGATGGGCGATGACTGCATGCCCCCCCCCCCCGAAAAGTCAGGCGCGCTTTCAATTGCAACAGGCGGGCGCAAGCGCTGTAACAGCCTTGGGCGGATATGCCGACAGCATCACGCGCCCATCTCTGAACACTGCTACGAAACAAACCGACTGCAGAACCAGCGAACACACATATTGCACAGCTTCAACCGAACTCAGACTGGACAACATAGTGTTCACGCATTCTCAAATCAAAGCTTGCGCATGCCAGTGAATGCCTCCAGCGGTTCTTTGTGGGGTCGATGTGCATCTCCGGGATTCCCATCATGGCCATCTTCTGGAAGTCAAAGTTCCGCTCCATCCTGGCAAACGGAGTTCGTAGTGAGAATAACACATGATTGGAAAGGCCCCATCTGCCAACC
>CAUYUJ010018551.1:67500-72500 GCA_963575745.1 Prorocentrum cordatum
CCTTTCTCAGGAATCCCGCCTCAGGACCATCAGCAGGGGCCACCTCGCCGAGAAGCGCGCGCGCACCCTCCCTCTCGCCCCCCCCAGGTGAGGACCGTCTTTAGGCCTCACCCGCGAGGACCGTCAATAGGCCTCACACCCCGCGCAGTTTCCATCATAGGGGCTGCGTGGGTACCCCCCACACACCTTCACGTGAAGGCGTCAGTAGCCACCGGAGGGGGCCGAGGACTCCTCTAGGGACCCTCGGCCAACGAAGACGTCCCTAGAGGAGGGTCCAACGTACCTCCACACCTTTACAACTTCTCATGATGGCGTCAAGTTTGCCACCCGCGCTGTTTTCCTCCCTCCCTATCCCTCCCTTACTCCCTCCCTCCCTCTATCATCCCTCCCCGAAGACACTTCGACCGCGCCAATGCCATGCCTGTGCAAAGTCCACGGATCGGGAACCGTGTCCCCCGAAGCATGTCGCCAGTGCCGCCTCATGTGGCAACAGCGCTCCTCCGATCCCCATCTTTGTCTGGACAGGGTGGGCGACCGGATAGAACGTCCAAGATGGCCCAGGATGGCTCCAAAACAGCCCCAGCCAGCCCTAGATGGCCTCCAAGATAGCGCAGGATGGTCCAACATGGCTCAAGATGTCCACCCGCATGCTGTCAAGATGCCCCAAGACCACCTCAAGACGGCGCCAAGCGGCCACGGAACTTCCCAGGAGCCTCCCTGGGTACCCCCGAGAGGCCGAAATCATGGGAACATTGGTGTGTTCAATGCTGTGTGCCTTCTCGCGCATCAAGATGGCTCAAAGGTCGCCACAGAGAGCGCCAAAGGGGATCCTAGACGTGCTCCAAGACGGCCCCAAGAGCGCCGTGGACGTTCCAAGAGAGCTCGAAAAGGTATGTTCCGGGCTCCAGACGGGCGACGCGAATTGACACCGCCTCAATGCACACGTTTGCTTGTTCGAAAAGTGTGGCAGGCTTTGGGCTCAATACGGCTCCCAGAGTACACAAGATGCCTTAAGATGGCCTTCAAGACGGCGCAAGATGTGGAACGCGCGGAGACATACTAATACTATAGGTTCTCCTTGGAGGCGCGCGTCCGACCCGAACATGTAGTACACCCATCTTGTAGTAGATCGTTTCCCAAGCGGTGTAGCCAGAAAGCGCCCACCACGACGCATATACTATAAGATATCTCAGTGCGCGCGTCGCCCCTGGGGGGGCGACGCACTCATAGTAGAAGTATGTTGGGGTGACGCCGAAGATGGTCCAAGTAGGCTCAACAGTGCCCCCAGAATGCTTCCAAGAGGCATGAAGACGGCCACGAGACAGCTCTGCAAGTGACATCGGAGCCTACCACCACTGCTTCCCGAAAGACGCCCAGATACGTCACGCAACACATGCGTTTTCAATGAAGAATGCCTTCTCGACGTTTTGCTTCTGATGGGCTTCCGAGGCATCAAAATCTTCCAAGATCACCCAAGCGAGACCCGAGAGGGGCCCAAAGGCCTCAAGACGGCCCCAGGAGCGCCCTGAGACCACCCCACGAGGGCCCCAGGAGGCATTTGATCGGGCTCCGACAGGGCGAAACTAATTAGTGCCACCACAAGTTTGATCGATGTCATTCAAGATGACCACAAGTGGGCCCCCAAGGCATGGAAGGAGAGCCTGAGGGATCCCCAGAGGCCTTGAAGATGGCCCTGATGGTCCACAATGGCAGCACCCTGGTCGCCGAGAGACTTCCAGGTACAAAAGATCCGCGACGGCCTTATAGTTGACTGCTGGGTTTACCCAGGCTGGTCTGGAGCTTCGGTTTGACGGCTGTCCCCCTCTCTGCCCCACTGCATGCTTACACACTTCCCAGATCAAAGCACCTCGCCTAGGGACCTCTTTCATGAATGGACACGCGAAGCATCAGCATTCTTACCAACGAGTATTGCGGTGGTGGCATGTTATCCTGCGCGAGCAGCTTCCAGCACGACGACGACAGTGGTGAGGTGAAAAGGAGGCGGGGAGAAGGAGCGATGGAGAGAGCGAGGGATAACTATAAAATGAATGTAGATAAAACGTGAAGGGGAGGTGGGAACCATACGATGGTCAGCGAGCTCTGACAGTAAAATATCGTAGATGTACAAGTATGTATGTACATTTGTATGCGTACACATACATGTATGTATATGTGTACACATGAGTGTTTATAAATATACATACGAATATATATATATATATATATATATATATACACGTATTGCTGCAATGTACCCAGCCATGATCATCAAGCACTGCTATTGTGGGCTGCTCCACGCACTCTCTGAAACTGCACATGAAGCACCATTTCATCACTGACGAGCACCACCCCTCCTCCCTCCCCCATCACTCCTCCATCACTCTCTCGCACCCTCGCGCTCTCATCCCCCCTGCTCTCTCATACGTCCGCTATCCTTCTTCGTCTCGCCCACTTCTTCGGCGTACTGCTCCTCCTACTCACTTCCTGGTCTCCGACGACCCTGGGCTGAGAAGCCCGCTCCTGAAGACGCTGTGCAGGCTAGCCTCGTCGTCATCTTCCTCCGCCCCGTCCTCACTTCATCTCGCCCGCGCCTTGTAGGGGGACATCACCGTCGTCTCGCAGCGCCCATACACCTCCCCTCTGATAGCTTCCCGCAGGGGAGAGCCAGCGACGCTGTCCCCAGCGGACCATTATGGTAGCGAAGCGTCACGAGTGGTGACGCCAGAGCCACGTCACGCGTCCTTCACGTCCGTGCCCAGGCAACTTCACAGAGCACCCCAACGGCAAAAATGCAATCTGACGCGACGGCCCAAGGGGAGAGGCAGCGACACCCACCAGCACTGCCTGCCACGGGCACCGCGTGGGGTAGCGTCCGCCGTGCTGCTCGGCAGCAGCACACGACGAGAGCCGGCGCGTGTCCGAGTCGAGCGGAAGCGGCACGCGCACTGTGGACGGGCCGAGAGTGTCGACATCCCTGCCTTCACCAAGGCCGAGAACGCAGAAGATGATGAGAGGGAGGCTACACAGAAGCAAACTGAGGCGGAGGACACTGGAGAGGATCGGGAGATGGAGGAGGGCAAGCAGAAGGCCGAGGCGCAGGAGGAAGAGTAAAGAAGCAGGCTGCAGGCTGGATAGAAGGAGGCAGAGGAACATGCCGAAAAGAAGGCATTCAGCTAGTTCCGTAATCGACGAGTGTCGGGAAGGGGTGCCCGCGGGACTAGCCTCAGGTAGGGAGCTGTAGTCTCCCCCCTGGCCAAGCACGCATGCCTGGGCAGATCCTCTTCGCAGCTTCGCCTGCACGGGCCTGCAGAGCCTACGACAGGGGCCTCATCGTGAGTGCGCACCGGCGTGGGAGGAAGGGGAGACGGCGGGGGGGGAAGCAGAGGGGAAGGAGGAGGGCGGAGGGGATACGGTTGATGGATTAAATCCTGCACCAGCCGCGCAACCAGGGCGACGGCGAAAGCTTCCACCCGCCCCCCTGCCCCGGGTTCAATGTTGATTGGCTGCGCCCGCGGGGTGCAGGAAGGAGGCCCATCGGCACATCGACAGATCGCGCCGCGGCCTGCCAATATGGAGTTGGGGGCGCGGGGGGCGAAAACAAAAGCCTAAAAAGAAGGTGCTGGATTTTGTCCATCCACCGTAGGTGCGGGGCGGGAAAATGACCACAGCCACTGCTTCTTGTTTGCGCCGCCTTCCAGCCGGCCGGAAAAGAAGCAGTGGCCGTGGTCACTTCCCTGGTGCCCAAGCTCAACGGAAATGACCACAGCCACTGCTTGGCTGCTGCGGGCTGGAAGGCGGCATCAAAAGAAAAGCAGTGGCTGTGGCCGGCTTCACGCCCCGTAGTCGGGCGGCCAGACATCGCGCCGTGCCCCGCCGGCCCCACGGCAACGCAGACATCGCGCCGTGCCCCGCCGGCCAGACATCGCGACGTGGCAACGCAAACATCGCGCCGTGCCCCGCCGGCCGCGCAGACCCGACGGCGGGCGGCCTGCGGCGACCCCTCGCACGGGGCAGGCGCCGAGGGGCCGGCGTGCGGCCCCGAAGCCCGCGCGGTCCGTGAGCGGCGGCGCCACGGCGCGGTAGCGAAACGCGCGCCCACCTCCTCCTCCGCCTCCTCCTCCTCCTCCTCCTCCTCCTCCTCCTCCTCCTCCTCTCCTCCTCCTCCTCCTCCTCCTCCTCCTCCTCCTCCTCCTCCTCCTCCTCCTCCTCCTCCTCCTCCTCCTCCTCCTCCTCCTGAATCAGGTCTGGCCCTGAATGTTTCGCTCTGAATTCCTGTACTGAGCGAGGCGAGCGCACAGACGGCGCGGTCATGGCACCTCGAAGGCCCCTACCAACAGGGCGTACGATACGGTACCGCAGCGTCCTGCGCTCGACCACTCGTGCCGACGTGCACCAAATGCGCGTGCACCACGCAACCAGCCCTCTCACCCTGCACTGGCCAGAGAGGCCATCACTGCAAGCGGAGGTTTTCGACGACGAGGAAAGGGGGGAGAGAGACAAGAAGCAGGAGCAGCAGCAGCAGCAGCATGAAGAGAAGGAGTGAGGAGAAAAACGGTGTGAGGAGGATGGTGAAAAAGGAGCTGGAGGAGAATGTGGAGGAGGGCGGCGTGAAGAAGGACGAGAAGGAGTACCATCAGGCTGATGAGGAGGCGTCCGAAGAAGAGGGCTCGGGGCAGGGAAAGGAGGAGCAAAAGCAGCAGGAACGGGAATGGTAAGAGGATAAGCAGGAGAAGCGTAAGGAGCAGGAGGAGCAGGAGTGGAACTGCCAGGGAGGCTGATGAGGAGGGCAGGAAGGAGACCAAGGAGAAGGAAGCGGATGAAGAGTTGGAAAAGGGTGAGGCCGAGGAGAAGGATACGTAAAAAACATCAGAAGGCTGAGGACCAGGACAAAAAGGGTAACAATGAGGGGCCATGAGGAGGAGACTGAGGAGCAACAAGGGAAGAAGCAGCAGGAGAGGCCGAGACAGTAAGACACGACGGAGAGAAAGCAGCGAGGTCGC
>CAUYUJ010018551.1:75000-77500 GCA_963575745.1 Prorocentrum cordatum
CATCAGCATCAGCATCAGCATCATCATCATCAGCATCATCATCATCAACAGCAGAAGCATCATCATTATCATCGTCATCATCACCATCACCACCATCATCATCATCACCACCACCACCATCATCATCATCACCACCACTACCATCCCTATAATCATAAGCATAATCATCATCACCATCACCATCACCGTCACCATCATCATCACCATCAGCATCATCAGCATCATCATCAAAATCATAATAACCATGATCTTCATAAGCATCAGTTTCATCATCATCATCATCAGCATCATCAGAATCATCATCATCAGCAGCAGCATCATCGTCGTCATCATCATGTTCATCATCAAACTCATCATCATCAATATTATCTTCATCATCACCATGATCATCCTCATCATCATCAGCATCATCATCGTCCTCGTCCTCGTCCTCGTCATCGTCATCACCATCATCGTCGTCATCACCATCACCATCACCATCAACCTCACCACCACCATCATCCTCAGCACCAGCAGCATCATCACCATAATCAGTAAGATCATACTCATCATCATCATCATCATCATCATCATCATCATCATCATCATCATCATCACCAACACCAGTAGTAGTACCAGTATCAGTAACAGGATCAGTACCATCATCATCATCGTCATCATCATCATCATCTCCATCCTCACCATCATCATCATGATCATCCTCAGCACCATCATCATCGTCCTCCTCCTCGTCCTCGTCATCGTGATCGTCATCGTCATCGTCATCGTCATCACCATGATCGTAGTCGCCATCACCATAACCATCACCCTTATCACCACCATCATCCTCAACACCAGCAACATCATCATTACCATCATCAGTACATCATCCTAATCATCATCATCACCAACATCAGTATCAGTACCAGTATCCATGCCATTATCATCATCACAGACACCAACAACATCAGTAAGCATCCCCGCCATCATCGTCATAAAAATACTCGTCTCGTCGTCATCCGTCGTCGTCATCGTTTTCGTCGTCTGAGAAACCACCATATTCATCGTTATCATCGTCATCGGCGTCGTCAGCACCGTCATCATTATCATCTTAAGCATCGTCGTTATCATCACCATAACAATTACAAAAACAAATCAGCACAATCAACACCCTGAATTACCGACGTCATGAATGCAACACCCTAGGAAGCAAACACAACCACCCGGGAAATATCGCTCGCACAACAGAAAAACAATCATGAGACCAGAGAGCTGAAGGCTATGGGGCTGTGAGGCTATCGAGCTACAGGGCTATAGGGATATAGGGCTATAGGGATATAATAGCCCGATAACCCTACAGCCCTAGCCCTATAGCCCTATAGCTCCATAGCCCTATAGCCCTCTAGCCCTCTAGCCCTCTAGCCCTCTAGCCCTCTAGCCCTTTAGTCCTCTAGCCCTTTAGCCCTATAACCCTATAGACCTATAGCCCAGCAGCCCTATAGCCGTATAGCCCAACAACCCTATAGCCCTATAGCCCTGCAGCCCTCTAGCCCTCCAGCCCTATAGCCCAACAACTCTATAGCCCTGGGCTACAGGGCTATAGGGTTGTAGGGCTGTAGGGCTGTAGGGCTATAGGGCTATAGGGCTACAGGGCTACAGGGCAATAAGGCTATGGGGCACCCGGGCACTCCGGCACCCCGGCACACGGGGGGCCACCGAAATCGGCGATGCAAATCCGGGACACCCAGGCACCCAGGCACCCGGGCACCCGGGCACCCGGTTGGGCCGCAAAAATTCGACGGCGCAGCTAACCTAACCATATGATACCGCTAGGATCCGTACAGAGGCAAGCTCTGATTGGGAATAGTCGGCACCCCCTCAAGCGATATCATTAGCACGAAAAATAAAAGGATGATACGGGAGAAAAACATGAATCATAATCTTTTTAGGGCTACAGGGCTATGGGGCTATAAGGTTATAAGACTATAAGGCTATCGGGTTATAGGGCTATAGGGCTCTTAGGCTAGAGGACTAAAGGGCTACTAGGGCTATAGGGCTAGGGCTATAGGTCTACAAGGCTATAAGGCTACAGGGCTATAGGGAGGGCTATGTGGGTGTAAGGTTATAGGGCTATAGGGCTATAAGGTTATAGGGCTATAGGGCTAGAGGGCTAGAGGGCTATAGGGCTATAGGGTTGTTGGGCTATACGGCTATACAGGGCTAGAGGGCTAGAGGGCTAGAGGGCTAGAGGGCTAGAGGGCTATCGGGCTATCGGGCTATGAGGGCTGTAGGGCTGTAGGGCTATAGGGCTATAGCGCCATATGGCTATAAGACTATAAGGCTATAGGGTTATAGGGCTATAGGACTGTAGGGCTATAGGGCTATAGGGCAATTAGGGCTATAGGGCTATAGGGCAATTAGGGCTATAGGGCTGTAGGGCTACAGAGCTATAGGGCTATAAGGCTATAGGGCTATAGGAAGGGCTATCAGGCTGTAAGGCTATAGGGCTGTAGGGTTGTAG
>CAUYUJ010018551.1:85000-87500 GCA_963575745.1 Prorocentrum cordatum
TCGGAGAGTGGCGCAGAAGGATGGGGCCCCGGGCTCTGGTGGCGACTTTCTGTGCGCTGCGGCATACTTTTCCCCCGCAGCGTCGGATCTCGGGGCTCGCCGTCGCGGTCCAGGAGCGGCCGGCACCGAACCGGGGGATCGCATCGCACCCGAGTGCCCGCTCGGGAGCCTGTGCTCCGCGCGTCGCGGCGGCGGCCCACCTCCGACACGCTGTGCAGCCTGCGAGCGGATGGCGTGCCGCTCCGCTCCGCAGGGCGGGAGGCGCGGAAGTGCCCGGGACACTGACGCGGGGGGGCCAAGGAAACGGATTGCGTGTCGCACCGAAGCGTGATGGGCCAGGACCGGCGGAGCGACGCGCTGCAGTCGGGCTCGATTGGACAGGGCACGCGAGAGGACACAGGACCCTTCCGAGGGCCACATTGCCACAGGAAGGTGGGAAGCATGGATCGCGAGACACAGGACTCAAGGGTACCCTTGATGTGGTAGGATCGACCTACTAGTCTGGGCCGACTGTAACCAAAAGGTCCGGACCGTAAGTCGGCGCGGGCCGCATCGGCACGGACTCGGGATGGAATCGGATCGGGCGCGCTGGGACGCACAACGGTGCCGAGCAGGCGCTGGGTCGACTCGGGCTGGAGGAACAACATCGGAATCGAATCGGATGGGGACGGCCGCAAACTGCATCGAGTCGGGTCCATCGGGTCGAAATGGACCCTGCGGTCCCAGACTTAGGTTGGGCATGTCCTCCCACAGGCGGATTGTGGACGGGAAACGAAACATAGATTATCCGGGCAAAAGACCCAGGCGTGCGCAATTGTGAATACCGCGTTGTGGGTGCCGCTTTCGGTGGAGCTCCCTGTGGGGCCACGAACCGTGTGAGGGATGTGCTCAAATGGGCGTCGGGCGCATGCGGCCTGTGCCACTGGGGCCTTCGGTGGAGCTCCCTGTGGGGCCACGAACCGTGTGATGGGTGCGCCGAAATGGGTGGCGTTGACGCATGCGGACCCTGCCGCTGGGGCCTTCCGTGGAGCTCCCTGTGGGGCCACGAACCGTGTGAGGCGTGTGCCTAAGTGGGTGGCGGTCCCCGCATGCGGACCCTGCCACTGGAGCCTTCGGTGGAGCTCCCTGTGGGGCCACGAACAATGTGAGGGGTGTGCCTAAATGGGTGGCGGTCCCCGCATGCGGACCCTGCCGCTGGGGCCTTCGGTGGAGCTCCCTGTGGGGCCACGAACCGTGTGAGGGGTGTGCGTACATGGGTGGCGGTCCCCGCGTGCGGACCCTGCCACTGGGGCCTTCGGTGGAGCTACATGGTGATGACGATGATCATGATGATGATGGCAATGATGATGACGATGATGACGATGATGACGATGATGATGACGATGATGGCTGGAGCTCCACTGAACATGATGATGTGGATCATGACGATGGCGATGATGATGACGATGATGACGATGACGATGACGATGACGAGGCGGATGGGAGGAGGGAGAAGGGGGAGGAGGGAGGGGGCAGCGGGAGGAGGTGGTGAGACGTGGGGCGCTGTCTCTTCAAAACGAGGACACAACACCACAGGACGGCTGGGAATTAAAAAAAGAATGCCAACTCAAAAGTGGTCAAAAACAGCCGAAACATCGGGCCCCTACGATTTCTGGACTCGTCTTGCCTATTCCTCCTGTAGGGGGACACGCCCGACTTGATCCCAGACCTCCATCATGCTAAGCTGAAGGGGCCCTGGGACACACAAATAAATACACACAAATAAAATTATCCCGGCAAAGCAACCTAACAGCGATGTGTAGAAGCATATCTGAAAGCATTCCCCTTAAGATTCAGATGAAAATCCAGTTGTCGAATTCTGCTGTTCTCGCAGTCGTAGTCGCATTCGCGATGACAGTCGCAGCGGCAACGGCAGTCGCAGTCACAGCCTCAGCCTCAGCCTGCCTCCTCCTCCTCCTCCTCTTTCTCCTGCTCCTCCTCCTCCTCCTCCTCCTCCTCCTCCTCTTCCTCCTGCTCGTCCTCGTTCTCGTCCTCCTCGTCTTGCTCGTCCTCCTCCTCCTGGTGCTCTCTCCTCCTCCTCCTCCTCCTCCTCCTCCTCCTCCTCCTCCTCCTCCTCCTGGTGGTCCTCGTTCTCCTCCTCCTGGTGCTCTCCCCCCCCCTCCTCCTCCTCGTCCTCCTCCTCCTCCTCCTCGTCCTCCTCCTCCTCTTCCTCCTCCTCCTCCTCCTCCTCCTCCTCCTCCTGGTAGTCCTCCCCCTCCCCTCCTCCTCCTCCTCCTCCTCCTCCTCTTCCTGGTCGTCCTCGTTCTCGTCCTCCTCGTCTTGCTCGTCCTCCTCCTCCTGGTGTTCTCTCCTCCTCCTCCTCCTCCTCCTCCTCCTCCTCCTCCTCCTGGTGGTCCTCGTTCTCCTCCTCCTGGTACTCTCCCCCCCCCTCCTCCTCCTCCTCCTCGTCCTCGTCCTCCTCCTCCCTCGTCCTCCTCCTCCTCCTCCTCCTCTTCCTCCT
>CAUYUJ010018551.1:92500-102500 GCA_963575745.1 Prorocentrum cordatum
CCCGCGCCGACGCCTGCGGGCACGCAGCCCGCCGCCGACATCGCCGACAAGGCCTCGCCAGCGGCGACAGCAGCGGCGGCCGCGGCCGCAGCGCCAGCGGGCGCTGCGGCAGCGCAAGCCGCCGCGGCGGCCGCGGCAGCAGCCACCAGCTCAGCCCCGGCGCGCCGCTCGGAGGCCTGCAATTCCGGGGTGGTGGCATACTGGACGCCACCAACTCCTCGGCGCGGCGGCGCACCGCGTCCTGCAGCTCTGCGGCGGCAGTGGCCACCTCCAGCACCGCCTCGGCGTGCAGCGCCTCGGCGTGCAGGTCCGCCCTGGCGCGCCGCTGCGTGGCGTCCGCGGCGGCGTCTGCCCACGACCCGAGGCTTGGCGGGGCCGTGAACCAAGCACCGCAGGACGCTGCGGCCGACAGAGCGGCCGCAGCACCCGCCCAGGCCGCCGCGGCCACGGAGGCGGCGGCCGCAGTGCCACTGGGGCCTGCGGCGGAGACGGCGGCAGTGACAGAGGCCGCCGCAGCAGCAGCGCGGGCCGCGGCGCGGGGCGCGCCGGCGGCAGCAGCACGGGCGCCAGCGGCACCAGGCGCCACGGCGCCACGGCGCCGCGGCGCGGGGCTTGCCCGCAGCGCCCGCGGCGCCCACGGCGCCCGCGGCGCGCTCGGCGCTCGCGGCGCGTTCGGCGCCCGCGGCGCCCGCGGCGCCGACGGCACCAAGAGCGCCGGCGGCACCAGCGGCTCCAGCAGCGCCCGCAGGCCGCACAGCGCACGCGGCCCAAGCGGCAGCGCGCTGCCGCCGCCGCCGGGTCGAAGAGACCCCATGGCACCACGGAGAAGGGCGCCGAGAGGAGGAGGCCCCTCACAGCGCCCTTCAGGCCGGCCGAAGTCTAGGGCAGACTCTAGCCCCCAGGGGACCGCGCCGGCCAACCTCGAGCCAGAGCACCTTGAGCCAGAAGGGCTTGAGCCAAAGGCTACGGGCACACACACACACACAAACACACACACACACACAAACACACACACACACACACACACACACACACACACACACGCACACACACACACACAAACACAAGCACAAACACAAACACAACACACACACACACACACACGTTCTTTGGCGACGCGGCCTCGCGCGCAGCGACAAGGCGTAGCAAGTCAAGAAGCAGCGATAAAGCGCACGCGGCCAGGCCCCTAGAAGAAGGGGCAAGGATCCGCCCGGGAGGATCAATCATGCCATGCGCGTACCTGGTCACGGGCAACGTGGGCGGGCAAGAGAGATGAAGACGAAGAGATACGCCGACAGGACGGTGCGACAGCACGCGGTGGCAAGGCGAGGAAAAGCGGAGCCAGGAGGCACGGCGGGGACGAGACGCAAGGCAAGCCAGGAACGCAGCGCGAACGTGGCAAAGACAGGGGCAAGGGAAGTGGCGGCGAACGCAGTCGACCCACACACACACACACACACACACTCAGACACACACACACACACACACACAAACACTGCCAGGCGCAGGCGGTGTGGGGGCGTAGAAGCCGCTCGCCGACGAGCTGACGCTGGGCAAGCGGCAAGCGAAGCAGCAACAAGCGATACCAAGGCAGGCAAAAAACAGGCCGGCTTAACAGGAAATTTCGGACGACAGCGAGCCACCGAGACTATGGCAAACACACACACACATACTCATACCGCTGCTGGCGTAGAAAACGCCCATCCACACGCGTTGTTTCAACAACAGTGCCGCCCCGGGACCCCCCATTTCAATGTTGTTTTCGCAGCCGTTGTCGGGGTGCAAGCATCGGCACCTAAAACTCCACCGCAAAGGCAACCTCGCTTTCAATATTGAAATTGGGGGGCACGGGGGGTCTGAACGCAGCAGCGTTGTCCATTTGCCTGGTGGGTTTTTTTACACTAACGGCGGTACCGCCACCACCCCACCCCCAGGGTAGAAGAAGGGGGGGAGAACAGGACTAGGAGGGGCAGGATGTGGGGAGAACGGGGGATTAAACACTGGCGCACTTTGGGAGGAAGAGAGAGAGAGAGGGAGAGACAAACAAAAAAAAACAAAAAAAACTCAGTGCGACCCTACCTAGGAGTTGGAGCATTTAGGAAAGCAACATCTACATCTACACCGACAGCCACATGTACATCTACACCTGCATCTACATCTACAGAAATATTAACAACGAGACTCACATCTACATCTACATCTACACCTACATCTACACCAACATCTAAATATACATCTACATCTACACCTACATCCACATCTACATCTACACCTACATCTACATCTACATATACATCTACATCTACATCTACATCTACAGCTACACTTTCGCATTGGGTTTGCCTTTGCTTTGCATTGCCTTTGCTTTTGAGATTGCCTTTGCGTTTGCCTTTGCCGTTGCTTTTGTTTTTGTTGTTGATGCTGATTTTGCTTTGCTTTTGTTATGCTATGCTAGGGTACGCTCGGCTGCGCTGTGTTATGCTAGGCTATGCTGTGCTATGATATGCTATGCTGCGCTATGCTGCGCTATGCTATGCTATGCTACGTTATGCTGTGTTATGACATGCTAGACTATGCGATGCGATGCTATGCTATGCTGCGCTATGCTATGCTGTGTTATGCTATGATATGATATGATATGATATGATATGCTATGGTACGCTATGCTATGCTGTGCTGTGTTATGCTATGCAGTGCTGTGCAATACTATGCTATGCTGCGCTGTGCTATGCTAAGCAATGCTATGAAATGATATGACATGCTATGCTGCGCTATGCTATGATATGATATGCTATGCTGAGCTATGATATGCTATGTTATGCTTTACTATGCTATGCTATGCTATGCTGTGCGAATGCTGCGCTGCGCTATGCTGCGCTGCGCTAAGCTAAGCTAAGGTAAGCTAAGTTATACTAAGCTAAGCTAAGCTAAGCTAGGCTAGGTTAAGCTAAACCAAGCTAAGCCAAACTAAGATATGATGAGATAAGCTAAGCTAAGCTAAGCTAAGCTAAGCTAGGCTAGGCTAAACTAAACTAAGCTAAGCTAATCTAAGCTAAGATGAGATAAGCTAAGCTAAGATAAGCTAAGCTAAGATGTGATCAGCTAAGCCAATGTTAGCTAAGCTCAGCTTAGCTAAGCTTAGCTAAGCTAAGCTGGGTGAACCCATGGGGGCGAAACTCGGGGAACCGCGGGGCGGATACTGGGGGAACCGCCCAGGGCTGTGTGCACTGCCCGGCCCCTTTAAGAAAGAGAGTAAGAACCCTCTAGGCAGAGTCTAGGTAGGGAAAAAGAGAGAAGGAGAGAGAGAGAGAGAGCAAGGGCGGAGGAGAGGGAGGGGAGGCACGAGGACTACAGTCATCATGCAACCACGAAGACCGCTGAACGGGAAACGAAGGGACACTCTGGGCCACGGCGACCCTCGGCCAGGAAGAGGTCCCCCGACCAAAACATCGGGAACGGCCCGGAAGCCAGGGCCCCCTCCTGAACCCAAAGCGGCCCTTCTTCTGGCGTTTTGACTCTAGGAGCTTCTCAACACGAGACGACACCCACAGGGGCAAAAAAGGGGAGTGGGAAACTCCGACTAGCCCTGAGGGTCAAAAACCAACCAAGGTCCGATGCCGACTGTGGCACCGTCGAGTTCGGGGTGGAGACCGCGGGCTATGCGAGAGTGCAGTCTGCCCTGGGCTGCCCTTCGGGGGAGAGCGCGGCATTCTCAGCGGAGACACATCGCCTCCGCCCGCCGCCAGTGTGCTGCCTGCAGCGGCGGCAGACAAAGACCAAAGAGTGGTCGCTGGCGTCCAGGAAACCCATGGTGTGGCCGAGCTCGAAAAAGCTTCGGGCCGTCGAACCCGCGGACCCCGACCCCAGGACCCCCGCGGCAGGCCCCAGGAGGTTTCAAGACGGCCCTGGCCCCACGGAAACAGCCCTCACGTTGCCAGAACCTGCCCCGCCAACTCCAAGCATGACCATCAGGCCTCGGCTTGGATGACACGGGCAACATCAGATACACTGCAGACGATAGATCCAGACGCAAATAAAGAGGAAGCCACTTGCCCGCCAGCTCGCACACCGGCTTCGACATTTGCAGCTGGCGGGAAAATGTCTCGGCTTGCTCAGCCGTTGGCGCTAGTTGGCGGGATGCTGCACTCGTAGCGAACAAATCGGCGGCGTCGCTGCCGAGCTTGTGATATCGTGATTCGCCAAACACGTCAAAATCCTCTACATCGTATCCGCTTTTTCCCGTGACCGAATCCAGCCCGTGGTCTGAATGGTTAGAAAGCTACCGATGTACGGCCGTTTGTATGAAAACTGTAACCTACCAGACATACTAAACTGCCTGACAACATTCAAGCAATCTGACAAACCTCTGAAACCCGGAACCGCAAATTGCCCCGCAGTTCAAATGGCCAGGAATTCAGCCGCCTGCAGGTCTGGCGATTTGGCGCCCAAGCTGGGGCAGCTGCACGGCATGCTACATTCTGGTCCGAATCGTAGCATGGAAACCCCATCCCCCCTGGACAACGTTGGAACCACATGGCGGAAGCAACAGCCATCGAAATGGAAATCACCTTGCGCCTCGACGTTCGCGTAGTCCTCAGGACACGGCCAGACCACGTAGAACTCACCTTCAGACAGTGGCCTCGGGTAGAGATCACCTGAATGCTCAAAAACGCCACGGGTAAACGGCAAATTCTGAGGCTTGCCCTTGAAGCTGAGTTTGCTGATGTCAGGGCGGTACCTTTCAGCTTCGCAAGGATCTCTTCGCGCTCCTCTTCGCACGAAGGGCAAAGAAACACACACACACACACACATACAAAAAAACTAACAAAATCCTGAGGACCACCGCGTCGCGGGGCCTCCTTGCCTAAATCACAGAGGGTGCCGACCTGCTGGTGGCCCCGCGGCAATCTCCGTGGCCCACCAGTCCCCACAACACACGGCCTTGGTGCACCCTCTTTCCTGCAGAGGGGCGAATCGCTTCGAACTCAACTGAGAGCCCGCACCTGGTCGAAGCAAGGCCGCTGAGCGTCAGGAAGCAGGCTGGCAGCGTCGGCATTGTCCAGCGTGGGCAAAACAGCGGCGTACAAAGACCGGTTGGCAGAAGCCGGGCTGCACAGGGTCATCTGGATGACGGCTCCGAAGTCGTCCACTTGCTCAGTGGCGGATCTCACACACCACCCTGTCCTCTGAAGAGATATCTTCATCTAAGAATCCGAACCCCAAACACGACGCCAAGATGCAGAACGGCTAAGTATCCTCGAAAACCTCCTCACATCCTTCACGAAGCTCGTAAAACGTGAGACTGAAGGAGTAAGATCGGGTTTGAGAAGCCCAGACCTATTGCGCGTAACGTACTATCGGACTTCTTGTAGAATACCAGCATGGATCTCGTTCGAGGACGAGGGGGGAGCTGAGCCAGCGCTGTCCAGCACTCGGTTGGCAAGGAGCTCCAAAAAAAAGTCTTGCCACGGCCAACTCGCGGTCGGAAACCCTCTGATCTCGCTCGGTAAACCAGGCCAAGACGAGGCCCCGATACGACAAAGATGCGTTCGGTGAAGCGTCCCAGGACCTTCTTTTGATGCATGAGACGTTTCATTTTCCTTCTTGAGGGTAACCACGCGAACCTGGAACTTGTTGGACCTATTATCTGACCGAAAAGCTCTGCCACAAATGTAATCGATGCCTCGGTTCACAATGGATTTGCACGCATCGCCAGCCAGGTCCCCAACCTCTGCACGTATCCTGGCCAACAGCTGGGTCAAAGAGGCGACGAGCACGGCCTTCTCGATGAGCACCTGCCCGTGCAGGTCGGATAAAATGACGTTGTAAATGATGGCCGAGCCTTTCACGATCCCTTCAAATACTGTTGCCTCCCTACCTGTCGGGCTGATGCCGTAGACGAACTTGATATGGCAAGCCAGGTGTATCTAAGCTCCTGCTCCTGACGACGAAATTACGGATAGAGTAGTAGCCAGGGAACAGTCAGAAATTATACTGTGGGTCGCGTGAGAGGACCCCGTGACAAGGCCTGCCACTGATGAGAGCGCAAGCATCCGACAGAACGTAATAGCCAGCCAAGCTATTAGCGGAGGGAAGTTGACCTCAGCACAGCGCTGGTGCAGTACATCTACAGGTATGAGCTCGCACCTTGACTTCAGGGGACGGGAGGACAAACGAGGAGAGGTGAGGGACGACGGCGGGGGCGTGGGGGGGCAGGACCACGACGACGACCTGCACCACGACCCTGACCGTGACCACGACCACGACCACGGCCACGACCACGGCCACGGCCACGGCCACGGCCACGACGAGGACGAGGACGAGGACAAGGACGACCACCACCACGACCACGACCACGATCACGACCACGACCACGACCGTGATCACGACCACGACCACGACCACGACCACGACGACGACGACGACGACGACGACGACGACGACAAGGACGAGGGCGAGAGCGAGGGCGAGGACGAGGACGAGAACGACCACGACCACGACCACGACCACGACCACGACCACGACCACGGCGGCGGCGTGCGGAGTGCGGCGGCGGAACGCGTGCGACCGCCCTCCTGAAAAGGCGGCCAGGGGCCCCGAGCGGGCGAGGGGGGGGCGGAGGGATGCCCTCGCGCGGGCTCGCGGGCTCGGGCCGGGGCGCGGGGGCGGAGCTCCTCCTCCTCCTCCTCCTCCTCCTCCTCCTCCTCCTCCTCCTCCTCCTCCTCCTCCTCCTCCTCCTCCATTCCTTCTCATTATAATCAATTTCTCCCTGTCGCACCCCGAAGCCAATTTCTACGGCGGGCCGGGCGTGTCGCCAAAGATTTCCTCACCACTTACGGCCTGGAAGCTTAAACATTTACAACCGTTTCACAAATGGAGGGCGGTTCCTTTTCAAAATGTGGCTCTCGCCTTAGCGCCGCGCACATTCGTTTAAAAAATCCAAAGAGCTTCACGGATTGAGGGCGGGTCGTTTTCAAAAATGTGGCTCTCGCCTTCGCGCCGCGCACATTCGTTTTAAAGTTCGCAGTAATTTCACGGATTGAGGCTGGTTCCTGTTCAAACTGTGGCCTTCGCCCTTTAGCGCCGCGCACATTCGTCTTAGAAATTTACATGAGTTCCCTGGATACCCATGATCAACATACCAGGAATGGCGTTTTGGAAGAATTCAAGACTATCCAGGTGCAACAGTTACATTGGTTCGCAGTGTTGAAGTCTCAAGGACGGTGTTCTGTCACGATTCAAAACTGTCAAGACGCAACACCTAGGTGATCCGTGGCGGTGGAATCCCGAGAACGATGTTTTGGCATGCTTCAGGATCTTCAAACGGTTGCCTTCCAACGAGGCAAAACCCTCAGTGGAAATGAACCGTGTAGTGACCCATGAAAAAGGAGCTCGGAAGGGGGGGTTATTCCAACATCACTGATGATTCTTAGGTTCACACTGGTCCCCCTCTTCCTCCTCCTCCTCCTCTTCCTCCTGCTCCTGCTCCTGCTGCTCCTGCTCCTGTTCCTCCTCCTCCTCCGCCTCTTCCTCCTCCTCATCCTCCTCCGCCGCCTCCTCCTCCTCCTCTTCCTCCTCCTCCTCCTCCATTCCGCTTCCTTATAACTAATTTCTCCCTGTCGCACCCCTGGACCAAATTTTAGGGCGGTTTCGCCTAAGACTTCCTCACCATGCATGACCCCGAAGCTTTAACAATGACAGGAGCTTCACCCATTGAGGGCGGGTCGTTTTCGAAAATGTGGCTCTCGCCTTCGCGCCGCGCACATTCGTTTCTAAATCGCAAAAGCTTCACGGATGAGGGCGGGTCCTTTTCGAAATGTGGCCATCGCCTAAGCGCCGCGCACACTCGTCTGAAAAAAGTCAAGAGCTTCACGGATTAAGGGCGGCTGGTGTTCAAAATGTGGGTATCACCGAAGCGCCGCGCACAGTCGTTCTGTAAAAATGAAAGGGCTTCACGGATTCATGGCGCGTCGTTTTCGAAATGTGGCTCCCGCCCTAATTCCACGCACATCCGTTTTTTAATGCAAGAACTTCACGGTATGAGGGCGGTTCCTTTTCAAAACGTGGCTCTCGTCTTAGCGCCGCGCACATTTGTTTTAGACATTTGCATGAGTTTCACGGGTTCCCCTGAGCAGCGTACCAAAAAATATGTTGTTGGAAGGATTCAGGATTATGAGGGCGCAACAATTACGTTGATTCGCTGTGTTGAAGTCTCAAGGACGGCGTTCTGGCACCATTCAAAATCGTCAAGACGCAACACTTAGGTTGATCAGTGGCGCTGGAATCTCGAGAACATTGCTTTTGCATGCTTCCCGGTGTTCAAACAGTTGTCTTCCAACGAGGCAGTTCCCTCAGTGGAAATGAACCCCTGTAGGGACCCATGAAGAAGGAGCTTGGAGGGAGGGTTTAATTTCAACGTCGTTGATGACTGTTGGATTTCCACTGGTCCTCCTCCTCCTCCTCCTCCTCCTCCTCCTCCTCCACTCCTGCTCCTTATAGATAACTTCTCGATGTCGCACCCCGAAACCGTTTTTTAGGGCGAGCAGGGCGTCTCGCCTGAGACTTCCTCACCGCTTATGACTCTGAAGCTAAAACATGACAACAACTCCACGGATGGAGGGCGGGTGGTTTTCAAAATGTGGCTCTCGCCTTAGCGCCGCGCACATTCGTTTTCAAAATTTGCAAGAGGTTCACGGATTGAGGGCGGTTCCTTTTCAAAATGTGGTTCTCGCCTTAGCGTTGCGCAGATTCGTTTCAGAAATTTATATGAGTTTCACGGATACCCATGATCAACGTACCAAGAATGGCGTTTTGGAAGAATTCAACGCTGTCCGGGTGCAAAAACTTCACGAATTGAGGGCGGATGGTTTTCAAAGTGTGGCTCTCGCCTTAGCGCCAAATTGCAAAAGCTTCACGGATTGAGGGCGGCTCCTTTTCAAAATATAGCTCTCGCCTCGCGCACATTCGTTTTCAAACTTTACAAGGGCTTCACGGATTGAGGGTGGGTGGTTTTCAAAATGTGGCTCTCGCTTTAGCGCCGCGCACATTCGTCATAAAAAAATGTAAAAAGTTAGACGGATTGAGGGCGGTACCTTTTCAAAATGTGGCTCTCGCCTTAGCGCCGCGCACATTCGCATTAAACATTTGCAAAAATTTCACGGGTTCCCATGTTCAACGTACCGAAAACATGTGTTAGGAAGGATTCATGATTATGCTGGAGCAATAGTTATGTTTGTTCGCGGTGTTAAAATCCAAATAATGGCGTTATGGCGCGATTCTGGATCGCCCAAACGCAGCAGTCAGGTTGGAATGTGGCGTTGAAATCCCGATAGGGATGTTTTGGCATGCTTCAGTGCTTTCAAGCGGTGGTCTTCCAACGAGGCAGTTCCCCCAGTGGAAATGAACCGCTGTATGGGGCCTGTGAAGAGGGAGCTTGTAGGGAGGGGTAATTCCAACATCGTTGATGACTCTTGGGTTTACACTGGTCTTCCTCCTCCTCCTCCTCCTCCTCCTCCACTCCTTCTCCATTTCGATAACCCCTCCCTGTCGCACCCCGAAACCAGTTTTCAGGGCGAGCAGGGCGTTTCGCCTGAGACTTCCTCCCCGAATATGACTCAGAAGCTTTAAAAAGGTGACAACAGCTTCACAGATGGAGGGCGGGTGGTTTTCAAAATGTGGTTCTCGCCTTCGCGCCGCGCACATTCGGTTTCAAAATTTGCGAGAGCTTCACGGATTGAGGGCAGGTGGTTTTCAAAACGTGGCTCTCGCCATAGCGCCGCGCCTTAGCGTCCTCCTCCTTCTCCTCCTCCTCCTCCTCCTCCTCCTCCTCCTCCTCCTCCTCCTCCTCCTCCTCCTCCTCCTCCTCTATTCCTTTTCATAATAACTAACTTGCCCACACAAATGGAGTACGGATGGTTTTCAAAATGTGGCTCTCGCCTGAGCGCCGCGCACAATCGTTTTTAATATTAGAAAAAATGTCTCGGAATGAGGGCCGGCAGTT
>CAUYUJ010018551.1:107500-132500 GCA_963575745.1 Prorocentrum cordatum
TGCACGGCGCGAGGGGGTCCGGGAGGAGGGCCCACACAAAACGGACGCCCGAGGACGGCGCCGCCGCCGTGTCTCGGAGGCTTCGGGGCGTGCCTCGCGAACCTCCGCTCCCTCGCGGGCCGAGGAGCGCGGGTTTTTTTGTTGCTTGGGCGCGGGCGGGAGTCGGGCGCTACAGTCAACCCGTCTCGCAAGGATGCGCGATAAGGACGCAGGTGGGCCTTGGACGCCCATTCTGGAGTTTTTCGAGCGGGGCGCGGGCAACGAGAATGGCGCGGGATGGACCGAGGAGGGAAGGCGAGCTGTCCGGTCGGGCTGCTGCCATGAGGAGCGACGAAAACGGAACGAGACCCCTTTCGGCCCCAGGAGCGCTTGCGTGCACGAGCAGGTCCCGAAGAACACCCATTAAGGACCTGAGGATCAGCGAGCCCCTTCCGGATCCAGAGCGGACCTCCTTTAAGCTGGCCTGTAAGCACGCAAGCCCCTTGCACCCCATGTCGAGGCTCTTCGAGCGGGGCTGGCCATCGAAAGCGGCTCAGGATGGACTCGAGGAGGCAAGGATGCAAGGGCACCCCCGGGGAAAGCGACCCATCCCCACGATCGGTTCCAACGGTAATTCCCAGGTAAAACCGCTCCGCGAGGAAAGGGGGACCGAACGAGGGCCCGAAGAGCGAACGGAGCGAGGGCCGGCGAGCAGCACGAGCGGGGCCGCAAGGCGACGCAGGGGCGCCGAGGCTGCCGAGCTGGGCCGCCGCCGTCTGGGGGAGGCTCTGGGCGCTTCTGGGCAGGCTGCCGCAGCGGAAGAGGGAGGAGTCGTGGAGCCATGGAGAACAGAGAAGCGAAGCCGCGCGAGAGAACTGCCTCACAAAGAGCACTGCCTCATCGCAAAGAGGGAGGGGTCATGGAGCCATGGAAGAGGGCAGACTGCCGCGGCAGGAGAGGGAGGGCAGGCTGCCGCAGCGGAAGAGGGAGGGCAGGCTGCCGCAGCGGAAGAGGGAGGAGGAGGAGGAGGAGGAGGAGGAGGAGGAGGAGGAGGAGGAGCACGGCGAGGAGGAGCGGGTGAGGATGGGATAGAGGCAGGCGCGCGGCTCGGCCATGCGCGTGTGGGTTGGGGGGGGGGGCTTGCGGTCGTGTGGCGTCTCGGGGGCGTCCAGGGAGGAGGCGTCCAGGGGCGAGGGGCAACGACAGTGAAGGGGCCCCAAGACACACAAATAAAGTCACACAAATAAAAGGATCCCCCATATTTTCCCATATTTTCTGGGTTTGTGTCTTCCCCCCCCACTTCCGATATTTTCCCATATTTTCTGGGGAATCGACGGTGAATTGTGTCTGTGTGTTTCTTCCCCTCCTGAGACAAGGGGGGGGGGGCGGGGCCATCCCAGGGGGAAGGGGACGTCGACCTGGAACCGGCGGCACGTCGTCGATAGCTCGGCGATGGGCCCCCACACAGCGGAACTCCGAGCTCCTGGGCAGGCAGATCGGGGCTCTTTCGGCCCCCATCGGCGACGACTGGGCGACGTCAGGGGCCGATGCCCCCCCTCCCAACGATTCCCCTGGAGAAGGGGGGCGCCCAGGAAGGGAGCTCGCAAGCCGCGGCCGGAGGCGTGTGCGCGGCTCGAGGTGGGGGACGCCAAGGGACGTCTCGTCTCGAAAAGGCAACGGCGCCTCCGAAGGGTGTGGTCTGCAAGCGGCTTGGCTTGCGGCTGGCATCATGGGGGGCACCCTCGGGGGCACCCTCGGGGGCGGGCGAAGACCTCGACAGAGCTCTCCGCCGTGCCCCCAGGAGGCTCGACGGGGGCGACGTGGCGCCCCCGTCCAGCGCCCACGGCGCAGCTTGCAAACCACGCCCCGGCGTAACCACACCCGTTGTAGTAGAGGCCTCCTAGATGGGGTCAGAGGATCGCGCCGCATCGCGGATCCATCGGCGATGCATCGGCGATGCATCGGTGATGCACCGGCGACGCATCGTCGAACTCGACGACGCATCGGCGACGTCGACGTGAAGCGAATCGGGCTCATGTCGAGCCGCATCGGCGATGCATCGGCGATGCGGCGTGATCCTCCGACCCCATCTGCTCCGACCCCATCTGGGAGGCCTAGATGTAGACGCCGAAGAGAAGAGGGGGCCATGAAGCCTGGGAGGAGACGTCATGGCCCTCGGCACGACATCCACCCACCCGCCCACCCCAGTCATCACCCCTGATAGGCCGATGTTCCACCACCACTACCATAGCTAGGAGGAGGAGGAGGAGGAGGAGGAGGAGGAGGAGGAGGAGGAGGAGGAGGAGGAGGAGGAGGAGGGAAGGAGGAGGAGGAGGAGGAGGAGGAGGAGGAGGAGGGAGGAGGAGGAGGACCTCCCCATCCTCCCTCCTCCCCCTTGCCTACCTATGGTAGCGGTGGTGGAGGATTGGCCGATCGACACCCCCCCCCTCTCGGCCACTCAGAGCACAGGAAGAGGCCCACAGAAAGCGGCCCGGGCCCAAGGCGGTGCCCGCGAGCAGAAGGGAGACAAGGCCGAGCGGATGGAGAACAGGAGGGAGGGAGACGCAGGCAGCGTCACAGCACGAGATAGAGCGAGAAAAAACGTAACATTTGTCTTAAGTCGGGCCTGTCCCCCTGCAGGGGGATTTTGGACGAAAAATTCAAAATTCCCCCAAAATGCCCCAAAATGGCAAAACAAATATTCCAAAAATCGTCCCCATACTATTTTATGACTATTTTTGAATACTCCCCCCTGTAGAGGGACAGGCCCGACTTACAACTTGTCGCGCTCCGCGCAGATTTCTTGGAACTGCGCTGGGCCCCCCCTCCCTGGCGCTCGCGCAGCGCGCCAGGGGCGGCGCTGGAGGCGCCGCCAGGGGGGCCCCAGCGCAGCTCCAAGAAACCCGCGCGGAGCGCCAAAAAAGTATATGCTTGTGGCGTGCTTTTTCCTCCTCGAGTCGAAGCTCGAGAGCCCCAGCCAGCACCTGGGCACCGCCCCGACCAGCTCCTCGAGCCGCGCCCGGACCGAGCGACGAGGCCCTGGCTTGAAACGACGCGAAGATCGGGACAAAATCGGATCGGGATAACCCGAATTCTCGGAGAATCGGCGGGTTTGGAGGATGTCTTGGGCGCCGCGGCCGCTCCAGAGCGTTCCGGAACGCTCTGAGAGCGCTCCGGAACGCTCTGGATCGATTTACCCCGATCCTAGCCCTGTTTTTTGGGCGTGGCTTCATGGGGGGGTCATAAATGGGGGGGTCAGAAACGGTCCCCTTTCGTGCCCCTTTCGAGCCCCTCCGGACCCCCAGGGGGCTCGTTTAGGTACCGTTTGGGTACCTTTTCGGACCACCCTCGCCACCCCCCCATTTATGACCCCTCCATTACGCAACGCCCAAGTTTTATGGCTGGAGAGGGCTGCCGGGGGGGGGGGGCCGGCCCTGAGCGGAGCTCCGCCAGGGGCAGGGCGAGGGAGGGGGGGGGGGGCCTTCCCGGAGCCACTCGCGCCGCTCGTGCGCCGATGCTGCACAGCAAACGCCTGTCTCGATTTTTTGTTTCGCCGAGCTCGAGCCGAGGTTGAGCCGAACTCGAGCCGAACGAGAATCAAACTGGAGTCGAGCTAGAGTCGGGCAGATCCGTCACGGAGGTGCCAGGAAGGCCTCCGAAGCCAAGACCGAAGGGGGCAGCTTCCTCTCAGAGGCATGGGGCCTCTCGGAAGGGGTCCGCCCCCCTTCTCGGATGGTCAACGTTTTCTGCTTCGGCGTCTCGATATTGGGCGGAGGCGGGGAGGGGGAGGGGGGGTCTGGCTCTGGACCTCTGCTTGGTGACTGTTTGCAGCAGTGTTTCTGTACTTGCTCGAAACAAGCGCCGAAAGCAGCCAAGATCCACTCCAGGGAGGGGGGGGGGCGGGGGGGGGGGCGAGGAGGCGCGGCCCTCGTCTGTAGATGTGAGGCCCGCGCCTTCTAAGAAGCAGCCTCCGTCTGCCAAGTCTTCCCCCCTGCCCTGCGGCAGGTCCGTGTCGTGCCGACCCCGGTGTTGGCTCCTGACACCGCGGGGATCGTTCAACCTTGAACGATCGGCCGTTCCCGAAACGCCCACATCGCTCCACGTCGAACGATTCTGGGTCGCCCGCGGCGTTCCACGTCGAACGCCGCTGGCGGGGTCGCCGCCGGTCGACACGACGCAGACCTGTCGTGCACCCCCCCTCTGCGCGTGGCGGACCCCCTGGTCGGAGGCGTCCCCGGAGGCCCCCCTGGAGGGCGGGAGCCCGCCCCGTGAGGCCGCCCGGCCTCGCCCCGCCCCCCGTGGAGGGGGTGCACACCGCGCCCAGCTCGCGAGGGGCACGGGAGGCCAGAGGAGCGCTGCACCACCTCGTGCTGCCTCGAGCACGAGGTGGGCCAATCTGCCACCACCACTGCCACGGGTGGGGGAGGGGGAGGAGGGGGGGGAGGACGGGGAGGTCCTCCTCCTCCTCCTCCTCCTCCTCCTCCTCCTCCTCCTCCTCCTCCTCCTCCCCCTCCTCCCCCTCCTCCCTCTCCAACCTATGGTAGTGGTGGTGGAAAATCGGCCCATCATTCGAGCAGGGGGCGGCTCGCGCCGTTCAGCCCGATCTGTCTGCGCCACGATTCCACAGTGCACTGGGCTGGCGGAAAGAGGGCATCCACGGTAGGCGGATCGCCTTTCAATACGGCCCTCGGCCCAGCGCCAAGCCGTGATCGTGACATCGAGCGAACAACCTCCTGGCGGCACGGTGGACAAAATGGCGCCAGCGCGGGACGAGCCTTCTTCTCTCCGGTTCTGCCCCACCCCTCCGTTCGACCGGGGGGTCCCCTCCCCTACTCTCTTCCCACTCTGACGCCGAGCCGGAAAAGTGAGGCCACCTGTCCCGTCCCCAAGACACTGGAGCCCACGTTCTCAATGCTGCGGCCCACGTCCAGCTTCTGGTGGATGTTGTGGCCCACATCATGCAGCTCTTCCTCGGAGGGAGGCTCTTCCTTCTCTCCCTCCCTCCCTCCCGCCCCCCCCTCCCTCCTCCCTCCCACTCTCCCTCCATCCATCCTCCCTCCGTCCTTCGATTCCTTCCCCCGCCCTCGTTTTTTGTCGGCCCCGCCATGCGAAGCATCGCCCCAAATGTTGTGGGCATGGGCTGGACCTCCTTCCCTTCCCCCTCGACGAGACTCGTCAGGGTTGCCGCGCTGCTCGACGAAACTCTTTGGGGGGGAGATCTCGTGGTGAAGGTAACGGCAGGGGAGGAGCATGGAAGTTAGGGCCTCCATCATCTTGATGGAGCGTCGCCCTGGGGCTCGTCGAAGGCTCCCCGCATACCAGTCCTTTCCCATTGTTCTGAATTCTCGTCCTCATTGCCCTTTTCCTCTCCCAGCCGCCTGGGCACGTGGACCGACAGAGAATTTGAAGCGCTAACCCTCTGGCTTGTTCTTCCGAAGTTTGTGGCGGCTGATGGAAGCTCAGGGGTAGGCATGCAGGGAGGAGGGTACAGTCGGACCTAGGACAGAAAAACGTCCTTCAAGAACACGAGATCCTCCATCAGCCAAAACACACAGAACATCCGAGAGCACCCTCTCTGGGATGCACCAGAACATCCAACAAACACAAAGAACATCAGGGTACCGTTCCCGAACCGACCTCGATCTCATACCTCGGTCCGACAGTAGCAGAGGATATTAGGCAATTTATTCATTTGGGTTCCCAGCGGTTTCCTGTGCGGCCTTAGGCCGGCGCTCAAGGGCACTTCCGCACACTGCACTGGGGCAGCACAGGACATGAGCATGCGGAGAGGCATCGGCGTCACCGCATTCTAGAATACCCCTTGTCCTCGTCCTCCTCCTCGTCCTCCTCGTCCTCCTCCTCCTCCTCGTCCTCCTCCTCCTCGTCCTCCTCCGCGTCCTCCTCCTCCTCCGTTACTTCCTCCTCCTCATCCTCCTGCTCCTCCTCCTCCTCCTCCTCCTTCCCCTGCTCCCTATCAATATCATCATCGTCATCACCACCACCACCACCATCACCACCACCGTCGCCATCACCATCGGCGTCGTCGCAACACCATCATCAGAAAGAGTGTATTTCAGCAGCGACGATGCATCCTGAGTTTACTCTAGAGTTCCTCCTCTTCCTGCTCCTCTTCCTGCTCCTCTTCCTCCTCCTCCTCCTCCTCCTCCTCCTCCTCCTCCTCCTCCTCCTCCTCCTCCTCCTCCTCCTCCCTCCTCCTCCTCCTCCTCGGTGCTGCGCGGAGGGCGCCGTCCCTGGCGTTCAAGACCACGCCCAGGAGGCAGACGGTGGTGAGACTGCCGATGCCAAGAGCCAGGTACGCGTACACAGCGACCTCCTTCAGGGAGAGTAAGAACCACGCGTCACTCCACCGTACGCTTCCCTTTTCGGTCACCGACCTTCGGGGACGCACTGACCTCGGTCAATCCAGACCCGGGCCAGTCGGGCCTTGCAGGATCCTTTGGGATCCTGCAGGATCCTGCAGGATCCTGCACCAGAGCCCGAGGCAGCGCGACCCTGGCTCCACAGGATCCCGCAGAGATCTGGCGCTCCGACGGACCCCCGCTTGCACGGACCCCCGTCTCTCGAGCCTCGACACCGTTTCGGCCGACAGGAGGAGGAGGGAGGAGGAGGAGGAGGAGGAGGAGGAGGAGGAGGGAGGAGGAGGAGAAGCAGGAGGAGGAGGAGGAGGAGCGGGAGGAGAAGGAAGATCCTTTTCACAACGCGAGGAGGGAGGAGGCGCCTGGAGGCCTCCGTGGACCCTCCCCGCTGGCTCCCCCGTGCTCCGAGCGCGCGCTCCGCCCCGCGAGGCCTCACGAGAGAGCGCGGACGGACAGCGTGCTGGTACAGGGCAGTTGTTGATACATAGGATGTGTAAACATATATGATTTGAATACATGAGTAACTTAGGAATAACTGTATGCATGAACTCATCCTTGTTTTTAATGCTAAATCCCTGCATTGTTAATATATGGTCCGCACGCGGAGCATGTATTATAGTGTGCCACTCGCCTGGGTTGCGATACGAATGCTGAGAACGGCGATCAGCGAGGGGGGGGAGCGAGAAGGAGGAGGCCCTCTCGGAGGGCGGCGAGGCCTCTCAGAAGCCCTCGCGCCTTCTGGGAGGTCATGTGTGTGTGTGTCTTCGGGGCAGGCTGAGAGAGCTTCTCGGAAGGCTGGGGGGCTTCCCAGTCTGCTGAGAAAGCCCGCCATTTCTCATTTCCCCCGGCTCGCCGCCGAGAAGGACAAGGCGGAGGATCCAAACGGCTCTGAAAATCGCTCAACTAACACAGCAACAAGATAGAGGCAAGGGGCCTCCGAGAGATTCCCATGCACACACACACACTGGTCCCTGTCGGGAACCAGTCCGTCTGATCCCAGCCTCGGTTTCATGAGGGCATCCCCAAACTGACCTTCTCAAGATATCGTACCTGGGCACTGCTTCTGGATGAGCTGGTGGCATACGCCAAGCGTCAAGAAGTGCAGAATAGGCATACTTACGTAGGTCTGCCCTTCGCCATCCTCCCAGACGGACAGTGTCCCGAGGAAAGGGATCCTGGTACTGTGAATATTGCTAGCACTAGCGATATGTTCCGAATCGTCATCAGATGAAAGAGTCAATACATGGCACCGCTCCTTCTCAAACGACGTGCTTTCAAAACCTCGCTAGCAATGAGACTGGGCAGCCACGCTTTAACAGCGCCCACATACATGCCTGGTTGCTTGTACAGCGCTCACAAACACAAATACGAAATCCTAAAGTCGCACGCCCTGTCGTCCTCCATTGGAGGCGAATCCAAAACTGCGTACCACTGAAAGCGATACGGCGAAAGCTCAGAAGCAGCGGCAGTCCCGAGGCATGTCAGATCGAGTGCATTCGGGCTCCCTTCCTATCAGGCTAGGAGCTGCACCGCCGTCAGGGCTCGGGTCCCCCTGGTGCCCAAGCCTTCGCTGCATCCGACCTCATTGCATGCACGAATGATCCCGCCGACACTGGCGCAGGCCCGAGCACTACTGGGTCCAACGCCGGCTTCGTCTTCTGGACGGCCAGCCGCGACCTCGAGGGCATGCAACGGTCCCGATAGCGATAGCCAGAGCGTTCTTCATCTTGGGCCGCTCGTTGTTTCGCCCTCGTTTGCCATGACCACGCCGTCGTCTTCCTCTCGACCAATATCGAGCTCTCTGGATGCCATCGTTGCCGCTCGTTGCTTCGCCCTCATGTGCGAGTCCCCCTGAAACAAATCTCACCAAACGCAGACTACTCCACAGGCCAGCTTGCTGTGAAGCATTGGCGCTGAGCTTGCTTGCGCTTTTGGATACGCCTGCAGTCACAGGAGATTGAACTTCGGGTTTCTGGCCCGCGGCCTCCGGGGCAAAAAACATGACTCTCAGATAGGATTTTACGAAAAAGCACTACATCGAAAAAATCACTACCGGAGTCCCAGACCCAATCTGTCTGCTGCATCTTTTGAGCCAGATCGGTATGTGATGGCCCTGGGCCCGAAATGGAACGAAATCGCCCGGCGCGAAGAAATACAGTGCCAAAATTTCTGGGGAAGCCCAAGATGATCAAGACAACCCCCAAAAGGCCCCTACACGGCCTAAGTCGGCCACGAGACGACCCCGTGGACTGCCCAAGACGGGCGCGAGACGAGCCGGGGACACCCCCCGCCGCGCTTCCCAAGACCCGGCAAGCAGGCGTCCCCCAAAACCCAGGAGGGAGACAAGGGTGGTCCTCCTCCTCCTCCTCCTCCTCCTCCTCCTCCTCCTCCTCCTCCTCCTACTCCTACTCCTCCTCCTCCTCCTCCTCCTCCTCCTCAGCCTCCTCCTCCTCCATCCCTTGTCAAAAAAAGAAACACAACAAAAACTCCTGCATGCCGCGCCCCCAGACATGTTGTCAGGGCGGGCCCAGCATTTCGCCTTAGACTTCCTCACCATTTATGACCCTGAAGCTTGACATGTGCAACAGTTTCACAGATAACGCTCTCTGCTCTCGATTTGGCGCCGCGCACATTCGTCTGAAAGACTTCAAGAACTTCAAAACGAAAGGGGGGGGTCGTTCTCAAAACATGGATCTCGCCTCAGCGCCGCGCACACTCGTTCGCAGAATTTGATACGGTTTCACGGATGGATGGCAGCTCTTTTTCAAACTGTGGCTCTAGCCTCAATGCCGCGCGCCTTCGTCTTAAGAGTCGACAGCGCCCACGGACTAAAGAGGGTCGCTTTCAACATGTGTCTCTCGCAAGAGCGCCGCGTGCATCCGTCTCGAATCTGCAACAGTTTCAACCATGGAAGGGGGGGGGGTTCGAGGGCGCGCCGCTGGTCATCCCAGAGGGGGGGGGTCCAGGACCACCCCCATCCCCCCTTTCCCCGGTACGTCGTCCCGGTGCCCCCCCCCCTCCCCCCTTGTCCAGAGATGCGCCGTCCCAGACGCCCCTCCTCCCCCCCTTTCAAAAAGGGGGGCCGGTGTTCTCCTCCTCCTCCTCCTCCTCCTGACCACCCTCCTCCTCCTCCTCCTCCTCCTCCGCCTCCTCCTCCTCCTCCTCCTCCCCGCCCTCGGACTCGCAAATCGGGCCCACCCACCCCCTGCTCGCCACGCCGCGGCCCTGGCTTCGGGACCCTGACTACCTGACCCTAACACCTTAATCCTAGGGCTAGCACCCTGTCCCCAATTCCTCGACCCGAACACCCTACCCCTCCCACCAGAACCCAAACCCTAATCTTACAACCCTAACCCTAACCAGAATGCACTATCCCTAACCCGCACCTAACCCTAATCTTACAACACCCTAACCCTAACAACCTAACCTTGCACTCTAACATAACATAGCAAAAACCCAAACCCTAACGCCCTAACACTGATTTCCTAACCCTAACACCCTATCCCTTACACCAACCGCCCTCACCCCAACCCTAACACCCTAACCCAGGCCAACCCTAACACCCCAACACTAACATCATAACCCGAGTCCTAACACCCTAACCCAAACCCCATACCCGCAAAACACCGTAATCCTAACACTGTAAGCTTACACCCTAATCCCAAAACGCCCGAACCCTATCACGCTAACCCAATCACCCTAGCCCGAACACCATACCCGTAATCCCACCGGCCTAACCGTAACCCTACCATACTTAGCGTAACACCCTAACACCCTGACACCAACATCCGAAAGCCTAACACCCGAACCCCAACACCCTACGTCTGACACCCTAACACTAAGCCCTAACCCCAAAACACCATAGAGAAAACACCCTACCCTGAACATACCGCTCTAACCCGAACCCTACCACCCTAAGCGCAAAACCCTAACCCGAGCAAACGTATCCTATCACCGTAAGCCTAAGGCCCTAACCTTACACCCTAACCAAAAACACCCTAAACCTAACACCCTGACCCGAATCCTACCACCCTAACCCGCATCCTACCACCGCAAGCGTAACACCCTAAGCCTAACACCCGTACCCTAACACCCTGAACCTGACACCCTAACCCGAACTCTCTGACCCTAATACACTTACCCTGACATCCTAACCCTGACTCCCTAACCCTAACACTCTAACCCTAACATTCTAACACCCTCACACCCGAGTATTAAACCCTAGCCACAAAACACCGAAACCTAACCCTAGCCCTGCCACCCTAACCCTACCCCTAACGCCTCAAACCTAACACTCGAAACCTACCAATCGAACCCAAACACCCTAACCCCCAGACCATAACCCTAATATCGTCGTCCGATTCCTACGGTCCTAACCCTAACCCTAACACCCTAAGCGTAAAACTCTGACCCTAACAACCGCACCCTTACACCCTAAGCCGAACCCTACCGCCCTAACCCCTAACATCCTAACCCTAACACACTAAACCGCGCAAAAGAAATAGGAGCGCGGGGAATCCCCCCACCACCCGAACCCTCTCTGGCGCAGAGGGGGGAAGAGGGAGGGGAACCGCAATTATCCACCCCCTCTCCAGCGCAGAGGGGGAGAGGGGGGCAGTCAGAAATTCCCACCCTGGCGGGGTGTCCGAAAACTCTCCCCCCCCCCTTTGGGACAGGGGTGGGGTTGTGACAGCACACACCACTTTTCAACTGGAGGGAGATCCACTGGCGCTCCTGTATGAGTTTAAAAACTGTGGTCTCGCCTTAGCGCCGCGCGCATTCGTAAGAAAAGATGCAGCAGTTCCACCAGAGGAGGGGGGATCATAATAGTACTCTAGCTTCAGCACCGAGCACAGGCGTTTTAAGAGTCCGCTCTAACTTCACGGCAGTATCTTTTTCAAAGTGAGACTCTCGCCTTAGCGCCGCAAACATTCGTGCCCAACCCTACAAAACAGCTTCAGAGATTGAGCACTACTTGTTCTCACAGTGGGGGTATCGCCTTAGCGCCGCGCGCATTCGCGATTCCATACAAAGCTTTGCAGGATGGAGGATTACTCTGTTTCATAATTGAGCTCTCGCCTGAAAGTTCGCTTAATTGACAGACCAAAAAATTCAACCCGCGTAGCGGATTCGTGCCGGCTCTTTTTCAAACTCAAGCTGTCGCTTGAGATGTCCTCGAAGTTCATGGCCACAAATGCAAACCTGCGCAGGAGTTGCACGGATGGGGGGGTCCGTATTCGAAACGGGGATGTCGCTGGACACATCTTTGTATGATCATTGTCTCTTGCGTTCCTTACTACGCGCAGCTAGGATGCAAACATTCTTTTCCCAAGCAGGGCCCTCGCCAAAATTGCAGGCCCAATTGTGCTGGTCTTCCAGGCGGGGGCGCTGCGCACCTTGCAGTGATAAAGAAGACTTGCAGGGGCTCATGAGGAGCGTGTTCGGACGGGAGGGTGAGTTGAAACATCGTCTACGCACCGTTGGTCTAAGCTGGTCCTCATCCTCCTTCTCCTCCTCCTCTTCCTCCTCCTCCCCTTCCTGCCTTCCGCCCTCCCTCCCTCCCTCCCTTCCTCCTTCCTCCTTCCTTCCCTCCCTCCCTCCGGCTGCCCCCTCCCCTGAGGGGAATGATGGGGGGGGGCAGCTCAAGTTGCGGGGGCATCGAGCTTAAACCGGCTGGTGGTATGGGGGAGTGGCCTACATGGGGAGGTGAAGACGCGGGCGCCTTTTTCCTCACCCGCCGTTCCCAGACCCCCGACGTCGAGTTGTTTTTCGTGGCGTGACCCTCAGAAGTCTGGACCCCTCCCCAGGACCAGTTTTTCGTCCCGAATCGTTTTTCGACTGACCCGAGGCCCGTGAATGGCCCCAGGAGCCCGAAGATAACGAAAAACATCCCGTCGTGATTTTTGTCACAGCGCGAGGGGGTCTGGGAGAAGGGCCCCTTCTTTTCCTCACCCCCGTCTAGGTCCACCACCCGCCCTGAGCCTGCATTTCCCCCCCGCGACACCCCGGCATCCTTCAGCACGGGCTGCAGCCCCCCCGTCGCCCACATGGCGAGCAGCCCTGCGCCTGCGCGGGGGGGCCGCCGGACTCACCCCGAAGCCCATGCATAGAAGAGGAAGAAACGCCATAAACATAAACGTTTGGCGCCCCGCGCAGATTTCTGGGATCCGCGCTGGGCCCCCCCGGCGGCGCCTCTGGCGCCGCCCCTGGCGCGTTCTGCGCCCCAGGGAGGGGGGCCCCTCGCGGCCTACACGAAACCAACAAGTACGCCCAGAAACAACGTCTGATCAGACGGGTTGAGGAAGCCTGTCTTCCAAACCCCTCTGCCCCTTTGGAAAACATATACCCCTGTTGCGCATCAATAGACACGCGCCCACTCGACCGACGGCCGACCCGAGTCAAAAACAACCCCCCAAACCATCCCGGCCATCACAAGAATTGCAAGACAAAATGAATTTTGCGACATGACCTGGCTCGTCTTCGGGCGTCCTACCCTCACTGAATACTAGTCTGCTACATGACGGCAGGGGGCATCATCAGAGTGAGGGGGCCGAACGGTCGTTCAGTCCCTGGGCGCGTGGCTGAAAAGAGGTTATGGGGTGCGGATTGTTGGTGTTGTTGCTGTTGTTGCTGTTGTTGCTGGTGTTGTTGTTGGTGTTGTTGCTGTTGTTGATGATGTTGTTGCTGTTGTTGTTGCTGCTCTTGTTGTTGAATGTTGTTGTTGGTGTTGGTGTTGTTGTTGTTGTTGTTGGTGTTGGTGTTGTTGGTGGTGGTGGTGTTGGTGTTGTTGTTGGTGATGTTGGTGTTGCTGTTGTTGTTGTTGTTGCTAGTGTTGTTGTGTTTGTTGCTGCTGTTGCTGTTGCTGTTGGTGTTGTGTTTGTTGTTGCGATCGTTGCTGTTGGTGTTGTAATTGGTGTTGTTGTTATTGGTGTCGTTGTTGTTGTTGCTGCTGCTGTTGTTGTTGCTGGTGTTGTTGTTGGTGTTGTTGGTGTTGGTGTTGCTGTTGTCGTTATTGTTGTTGTTGCTGTTGTTGTTATTGTTGGTGTTGTTGTTGTGATTGTTGGTGGTGGTGTTGTTGCTGTTGTTGTTGTTGGTGTTGTTGTTGGTGTTGTTGTTGTTTGTCGTCGTCGTCCCCCCCGCGACCCAGCCCGCGACCCACCCGCGACCCATCCGCGACCCACCCCGCGACACACCCCGCGACACACCCGCGACCCGCCCGCGACCCACCCCGCGACCCGCCCGCGACCCACCCGCGACCCACCCGCGACCCACCCGCGACCCACCCGCGACCCACCCCGCGCGACCACCCCGCGACAACACCGGCGACCCAACCCGCGACCCACCCGCGAACCAACGGCCCCCAAACAGCGACCCCCACCCGCGACCCACCTGCGACACACCCGCGACCCAGCCAGCGACCCACTCGCGACCCACCCACGACCCACCCGCGACACACCCGCGATCCAACCCGCGACCCAACCACATCACTTGAACAAAAAAATCGGCCCCTGCGGCGAGCTCGGTATCATTTCTACAAAGCGCCTGCGGCAGGGTTCTTCAGAGCCTCGCAGACTGCCGACGTCCTCGCCGCCCTCTCACCCTTATCCGCAACTGCGGGGTGCTACGTAGTACCCCCCGTGTGCAGGCCCACGATCCCTCTCAGGAGAAAACACTGCAATGCGAACGTGGCGGCAAAGCGCCCCGACCCATTGGAGTACCCTCAGCGTGTGAGATGCTTACCATTCCCCTGACCCCTCCCCCCATGCCCTGGTCCGGTCGATTCAGAGGGAGGGGGCTCCGTCCGTCCTGATCCCGCGGGCCCCGCCCCAACGCACCGTTGGGAGGACAGAGGCCCCCACAACGAGCCCAGAGGGCCCAAAGAGGCCCCCAAGACAGTCCAAGAGGGCCCCCAGTCGCCGAAAGCTCCCCCAGGACGGCCAAGCAGCCTCCTGACGGCCCAAAACGCCCCCAAAACGCCCACAGAGTCCTCCAAGAGCCCACCCAAGAGGGCCCCACAGGGCAACATTCATTGTTTCTTCAATCCGCTTTTGAAAAAAAATAGCGTTCTCGCCTTTTCGGCGTCCCGACGCTCCACGACGGCCCGAGCGGCTCCCAACATCCCCCCAGGCGGCCCAGAGGCTTCCAAGAAGACCCCTTAACGAACAAGGAGGGCCCCCCCGAACAGCCCCGCGGACGGCCTCCATAGGCCCCCGTGCAGCGCCCAAAAGGGCACCAAGAAGCCTCCGAAAGGTGCCCAAGAGGCCCTCAGAAACAACACGCCACGAGCGCCGTTTCCCCAAGGGGTCGGCGGCGTGCGTAAGCCCAAGAACCGGCGATACATCGCCGACCGATGGGCGATAGGCCCCCGATGGTGAATCCGCGCGTTCCTGGGCAGGTTGGGGCTACAGTCAAAGCCTATCATGAAGACGGGCGGTAAGGACGCGAGACCCTTGGAGGCCGAAATTGCGATATGTTGGGCAGCGGGTGACCAAAACCCCTGGGACGCAAGGGTACCCTCACTCGCCAGCCCCCGTCATTGCCGACTTGGTGCCAGGGCCCACGGCAAAAACAACGGGAGGACGCAAGGGCACCCTCAAAATCCGACGGGTGAGGACGAGGGCGACACGCCGAAGAACGGCCAAGGGTACCCTTGTGGCCCGCGCCCTTAGAGCTGCCCCCCAGAGGAGCGCCCCGCCGCGCAGCCGAGGGACGGGGCCTGCCCCAAGGGTACCCTGAAAGGCTGGCCAGTGAAAATGGCTAAGGACGGGCCGCAGAGGCAAACCAAGGGTACCCGAGGAACGAGAGAGCGCGTTTCACGGGCGCTTGCCTTGGGAACGTTCGGCGGCGCGTCTCGAACCAGGGGGTGGCCCCCCCACACAATCGGCGCCCTCGATCAGAACCAGGGGGGGCTCCCCTCCCTCCAACCCTCCCCCCCTTCCCGACCCCCCCTGGCCCCCCGGCGCCGGCGCCGGCGTCGGCGCTGGCGGCGGCCAGCAGTGCCGACGGCGGAACGCAGCAACGATGACCAGAGAGGGCTCGGGGAGG
The DNA here is from genome assembly GCA_963575745.1 of Prorocentrum cordatum. Lineage (NCBI taxonomy): Eukaryota > Dinophyceae > Prorocentrales > Prorocentraceae > Prorocentrum > Prorocentrum cordatum. The sequence continues at coordinate 122,902 of CAUYUJ010018551.1, forward strand.
AGAGGGGGGGAGGGGTCCCAACACCCCCCCCCCAGCGGCGGCGCCAGCGCCGGCGCTGGCGGCGGCCGGCGGCCAGCAGCGCCGACGGCTGTGGCGAGAAGATCCGAAGGCCACAGCACCACCACCACCACCACCACCACAAACCACCACACCACCACCACAACCACCACCACCACAACCACCACAACCCACCACCACCACAACCACCACCATAAACGCAAACAACCACACCACCACCAACATCAAAAACGCCACCACCACCACAAACCACCACAACCCACCACAAGCACCACCACAACCCCACCACAAACCACCACACCACCACCACCATCACCACCACCGCCACCACACCACCACCACCAAAATCCACCACCACACCACCGCCGCCACAAACCATCACACCACCACACCCACAACCACCACCACCACCACCACAACCACCAACACCACCACCCACCACCACCACCCACCACCACCACCAGCACCACCACCAGCACCACCACCACCACCACCACCAACACCACAGCCCACCACCACCACCACCACCACCACGACAAACCACCACACCACCACCACAACCACCACCACCACCACTGCTGCCACCACTACCACCACCACCACCACCACCACCATCACCTCAGCCCAAAACCACTACAAACCACCACACAACCACCACCACCACAGCCACCACCACAACCACCACAAGCACAACAACCCACCACCACCACAACAACGACCACCACTACTCCACCACCACCATCTACCACACCAACACCACCACCACCATGACCGCCACGACCACCGCTACCACCACCACCACGACCGCCACGACCACCGCCACCACCACCACCAGCACAATTCACCACCACCATCACTAACCACCACACCACAACCACAAACCACCACACAACCACCAACACCACAGCCCACCACTACCACAACCACCACCAACACCAACGCCACAACCACCACCTCACCACCAGAACAACATACCACCGCCAATCCACCACCACAATCCACCACGCCACCACCACCACCGCCACCACAAGCACCAGCACCACCTCCACAACCCACCACCACCACGGCCACCACCACAACGACCACAAACCACCACACCACAGCCAGCACCATCACCGCAACCATACCCACCACCACAACCCACCACCACCACCACAACCACCCACCACCACAACCACCACCGCCACCACCTCAAACCACCAAACCACCACCACCACAGTGACAAGTACCACACCACAACCAACACCACAACCCACCACCACCACAACCACTACCACACAACCACCACGATAAACCACCACACCACCACCGCCACCACCACAATCCACCACAATCCACCACCACAACTACCACCACCAGCACCACCAGAACCACCACACCACCACCACAACCCACCACGACCGCCACAACCACAACCACCACAGCCTGCCACCACAACCACCACAATAACCACCACCAACACCACAACCACAACCAACCACAACACCACCACCACCACCACCACCTCCACCACCATTACAACCACCACCACCACCACCACAGCCTACCATCACCACCACCACCACCTCAGAGAGGCACCAATAAACGCCTAAGAGGCTTCACAAATGCCCTTCAGAGGCCCCCGAGAACCCTCCGACGAGAACCCAGGAGGCATCCATCAGGACTCTGACCCAAAACCAAGGCACAATGGTGGAGCGTCGTCCTCGTCGTCGTCATCGTCGTCGCCATCGTCTTCGTCGACTCTCCCCGCCGCCGCCGCCAGCCGCCGCAGGCGCCGGCGCCGGCGCCGGCCCAGGAAACGAAAAAGTCGTCTTCATTGACGCTCCCCGCCGCCGCCAGCCGCCGCCGACGCCGGCGCCGGCCCGAGGAGAAGGAAAGACGGGGGGGGGTGGGAGTCCAGTTCCAAACCCCCCCCCTCCAAGCGACCACAGAACGCGCTCTTTCCTGGAAAGGTGCGTGTCCTTATCATGCGTAATGACTGCATCGGGCCCCTATCGGCGATCACTGAGCGATTGGGGGTCGATGCATCCCCCACTATGCCTGTCCTGATTGCTGCAGGACGAGACCAAAACGAAAAAGAGCCCCCGAAATCGCCAGAACACCGCGCAGCTCGCGCCCTGGCGGTCAGGCTCGGGCGCGCAGGGCCTCTGGTGGTGTGGCGGGTTCCTCCCGCCGGCCTTCACACCTCTCGGGGGTCCACCACAAAGCGGCCTGGAGAGCACGCGGCCGGGTTGGCAGGCCGTGATCCTGCGACGAACGAACAACACACGCACCTATACCCATAGGGGGGACGGAGGGGGCTACGGGTGCGTCTTGTCGGATGGGGGCCCCCGCTCGAACGGGAGATACCCCCACGGTCCGACAGCTCGCACCCAAACCCGTAGCCAGTCCTCCTCCTTCCGACCCCTCTGTGGGTACGGGTGTGTGCTGTTCGTTCGTCGATCCTGGGAGGGGGGATGGTTTGCTGGCACATCCTGAGACGATGCCAAAACAAGGCAAAATCGGGTGAGGACAAGTCGAGAATCTCTGAGATCTTGCAGCCTTGGAAGATGCCTCGGGCGCCGCGGCCCCCTCAGAGCGTTCCAGAGCGCTCTGAGAGCGTTCCGGAACGCTCTGGAACAGAGTCTGGCGACAGACGATCTGATGAGGCGTCCAGCTCCTGCACGCCACCTTGCACCCTTCAGTCACTAACGAATGGGGGTCCGATATCTAGGGGTCAGAGTCGGCGAAGGGCAAACTAAGGAAAAAACAGATTCAGAAAAAGTCCGCCGACCCTGTCGGCGTGTGGGATGGGTTGTTCGTCGTGGTTGTTGTCCTCGTACATACTCGTCTTCTTTTCTGGGTCCGTCGCCGCTCCCCCCCTCTTTCCCTGGGCCCTCGTCCTCAAGCGCGCCAGCCAAAGCGAAATGAAGCAGTCCACCCAAAGCGAAATTAACAACGTTGTCATTGAATCGAGGGACCGTTGATCCCTTCCCGCGGGGGGGGGGAAGGATCCCTGAGGGGGTCCCGGGGCGCGGTCAGAATACCATCCCCCGTTTGCGGTTTTTACAGAGGGGCCCTCTGCAAATGCGCTGGAGGGGGGGTCGCCACGACGGATCCGCCAGAGCGCCCCTAGACGGCGCAATCCCTCCCCCACGGGGAGGATATCCCAGCGGAGACGCCGCCCAGATACGTTTCCCCCTCGAGCGCCCCCGAAACCATGAAAAGCTGTTTCCAAAAGACCCCAGAATGCCACAACGCTTCCTCCTCCTCCTCCTCCTCCTCCTCCTCCTCCTCCTCCTCCTCCTCCTCCTCCTCCTGCTCCTCCTCCTCCTCCTCCTCCTCCTCCTCTCCTCCTCCTCCTCCTCCTCCTCCTCCTCCTCCTCCCCTCCCCCCCCCACTCCCCCCCCACTGCTCCCCATCCTCGTGCTCCTCATCTGCCTCCTCCTCCTCCTCCTCCTGCTCCTCCTCCTCCTCTTCCTCCTCCTCCTCCTCCTCCTCCTCCTCCTCCTGCTCCTCCTCCTCCTCCTCATCCTTCCCCCCCTCCTCCTCCCTCATCCGCCTCCTCCACCCTTCCTCTTCCCCCCCCTCCGCCTCTACCCCCCCTGCCCGGTTTCATGGTCGGCGGCACTGGCCGTAAGGCCTTCACAGTATCGACCTGGGCCAAAAAAATCGAAAATTGCTTCAAAAGAACAAGCAAGGTGCTCATATGTGTATATATATATGTTGTGAATAAAGGACCCCCCAAAAAAAAACACGGCCCCGAGCAGGGAAATCCTGGGAATTGAACCTACCTTCTCCTGACCCCCAAAAGACTGACCCCCACTGACAGGCGAAGGAACCCCGCACCCAGGACGACTCTGTGGAGGGATTCCCAGTCCCTGACGGCCCACCTCAGAAAAGCCTCCCAACTCAGGCTCGGGCAGGTACGGTCGGGGCATCGCACCGCATGGCCGATGTCACCGGCGATGCCTCGGCCATTCATCGGCAGCGACGGGGCAGGTGAAAATCGGACCCCGGACCGCATCGACGAAGCATCGGCGATGCGGCGTCATCCTCCGACACCCTCTGCCCCCGCCCGATTGAGGAGGCTGGGGGGGGACGCCGACCGTACGCCAACACGACTGGCCAGGCCCATCCTGCGCTCAGGATCGGTGCACAAGCCCGTCTTGCTGAGCCAGGCGGGCGCATGCACGGGTCCCAGACCCAGGGTTGGCCAGCCAGGCAGGATCGGCCACGGTGTTCAGCCGGCGTCCTCCAGTGGACGACCTGGATCCCAGGAGTCGGCCCTCAAGAGCCGATTTGCCCCTGGTGCTGCTCCCCGTCCTCTTCCTCGTCCTCCTCCTCCTCCGCCTCCTCCTCCCTTTCTTCCTCCTCCTTCTCCTCCTCCTTCTCCTCCTCCTCCTCCTCCGCCTGCTCCTTCTTCCTCCTCCTCCGCCTCCTCCTCTTCCTCCTCCTCCTCCTCTGCCTCTTCTTCTTCTTCCTCCTCCTCCGCCTCCTCATCATCCTCCTCCTCCGTCTCCTCTCATCTCTCCTCCTCATCCATCATCCACCTCCGCCTCCTCCTCCGCCTCCTTCTTCTCCTCCTTCTCGTCGTCTGGCCCCATCTGCAGCCCGCCCACCCCCCGATGAGTGCCCCAAAGGACGCCGATGAAGCTGGCCATGACGCACACGCGGACGCTGCAGACTACCCCGCAGCAGGCGGAGCACTCCGCGTAGCCGGTGTCCACCGCCTCAGGGCGGACGACGACGACGACGACGACGACGACGACGACGACGACGACGACGACGACGACGACGCAGGCGGCCTCGGGAATCCTCGGGAGGCCTCCAGAGCTTCCGGAGGAGGCAATAACGTGACGCCGTCTGGGGAAGGTGGGCGAGGGCGCCGATCACGGGCGGTATCGCCCCGCCGAGGAGAAGACGAGAGATGAGCAGGACGAAGAGCAGGCAGAGGAGGAAGCGGCACGGCCTCTATCACGACGACCATGACCACCACCACCACCACCACCACCACTGCAGCCGCCACGGTGACGCGACGACCGCCCCACGCCGCCCCCTGCATCCCTCCCCCCCCTTCCCTCCTGCCTGGCCGCCCCTGCCTGCAGCTTTCGCCGACTCGCCTCTTCAATTGCTAACAAGGCTCGGCCAGGCCAGGGAGTTTCACACGCTCCCAGAGAAGTATGGCCAGGGATGCGCAACAGGCCAATGCCTCAGGAAAGCTTGGCCCTGAAGGTGCAGGAGGAGGAGTTCGAGGAGGAGGTGGAGAAGGCGAAGGAGGACGAGGAGGCGGAGGAGGACAGAGGACAAGACGGAGGAAGAGGAGGAGGCGGAGGGGGAGGCGGAGGTGAAGGAGGAGGTGGAGGAGGAAAAGGAGGAGGAGGAGGAGGACGAAAACGACGACGACGAGGATGAGGACGAGGACGAGGAGCAGGAAGAGGAGGGCGAGGAGAAAGAAGAGGAGGAGGAGGAGGAGGAGGAGGAGAATATGCCAGGGGATGTGCGCCAGGAGCGCCACAGGGCCAGGCCTCAGAGGAAAGCCTGGCCCAGGCGGTGGCCAGCGCGGGGCCCAGGACCAAACACGCCGATGCCCAGAGGGGCCCCCCTGTGTGGGGGGGGGCGGGGACCCCCACTCGGGTGCCCCCTGGCCGGGAGGGGAGGGAGCAGGGGGAGGAGGAAAAGGACGGCAAGAAGGAAGAAGAGTAGGAGAAGGAGGAGGAGGAGGAGGAGGAGGAAGAGGGCGGCAGGGAGGGCGAGGAGAGGGAGCTGAGCGGGAGGAGGAGGGGTAGGAGGAAGAGGAGGGCGAGAAGAACGAGGACCCTGACGAAAAGGACGAGTTGGTGGGGAAGGAGGAGGGGGAGGAGGGGGAGGCGGACGAAGGAGGACGGTCTCCGACCCCATGAGAGACCCACGGCCCGGGCTCCCGATCCTGCTGTTCAAATGAAGGCTTCAAAACCAGAATGGAGCCGCGATGGCCCTGGCGCCCAGTGGAGCACGCCCAGATGTGGCATGATGATGATGATGGTGATGGTGATGGTGATGGTGATGGTGATGGTGATGGTGATGGTGATGATGATGATGATGATGATGCTGATGCTGATGCTGATGCTGATGCTGATGATGATGATGATGATGATGATGATGATGACGATGATGATGATGATGATGATTATGATGATGATCAGGATGAGGATGATGATGATGATGATGATGATGATGGTGGTGATGGTGATGACGATGACGATGACGATGACGATGACGATGACGATGACGATGACGATGACGATGATGATGCTGCTGCTGCTGATGATGATGATGATAATGAAGAGGCGGGGGAAGAGCGACAACGGAACGAGGTCTTCGGAGCTTCCCAAAACGGTAAAGAACCACCCAAACCCCCTAGAAGCAGTGCCCTCCTCCTCCTCGACCTCCTTACCCTCCTCGTCCTCCTCACCACCACTACCACCACCACCATCACCATCACAACCACCACCACCATCACCATCACCACCATAACCATAACCATCACCCTTCACCACCATGACCATGATCATGACCAACACCATCATCATCATCATCATCAGCATCCCCACCATCATCATCGCCATCATCATCATCACCATCATCATCATCAGCAGCAGCATCATCAGCAGCATCATCAGCATCAGCATCATCATCAATCTTATCATCATTAGCAGCAGCATCATCACCACCATCAGCAGCCGCAGCAACTGTAACATCACCGCTTACATCGTAATAGTCATCATGCTCGTCGGCATGATCCTCGTCATAGGTATCATCAGCATCGCCGCCATCGACGTCTCATCATAATCACCATAAGTCAGCAGCACCCTGAGCCGCATCAGTATCATCAGCATGATCATCATCATCATCATCATCAGCAGCAGCATCATCAGCAGCATCATCAGCATCAGCATCATGACCGCCATGATCATCGGCATAACTATCACAACCACCATCACTATCACCATCACCATCACCATCACCGTCTTCATCCTCATCCCCACAACCACAATCATCATCATCATCAGCATCATCATCATCATCATCATCAGCATCATCATCATCAGCATCATCATCATCGTCATCATCATCATCATCATCATCATCATCATCATCATCATCGTCATCCTCATCATCATCATAATAATCATCATCATCATCATCATCGTCGTCGTCGTCGACGTCGTCGTCGTCATGCCTACGGTCCTCCTCCTCCTCCTCCTCCTGCACCTTCTCCTACTCATTCTCCTCCTCCTCCTCATCCTCCTTCTCCTCCTCCTCCTCCTCCTTCTCCATTCCGTTCCCTGATGAATAACTACTCCCTCTCGCGCCCCGAGGCCCGTCGAAAGGGCGAGCCGGGCGGTCCGCCTGAATCTTCATCACCACTTACGACCCTGACACTTCAAAATCGGCAACCATTTCACCAATGGGGGGCGGGCGGCTTCCAAAACGTGGCTCTCGCACCAGTGCTGCGCACACTCGTTCTGGCAGTCGCAAACGCTTCACGGATTGAGGGCAGGCAGCTTCCGAAATGTGATTCTCGCCTTAGCGCCGCGCACACTCGTTCTCTTTCACGAAAACGCAAGAGCTTCACGGATTCAGGGCGGCTCCTTTTCAAAGAGTTGCTCTCGCCTTGGCGACGCGCACGCTCGTCTTAAAAATTTGCAACAGCTTCACCGATTGAGGGTGGGCCGTTTTCAAAACTCTCACCATAGCGCCGCGCTCGCTCGTATTAGAAAGTTGCAGGAGTCTCACGAACGGTGAGCGGCTCACTTTCAAATGTGGCCCTCGCCTTGTTGCCGCGCACACTCGTCTTGAAAAAATGCAAGAGCTTCACGGATTGAAAACTGCTGTTTTCAACATGTGGCTCTCGCCATAGCGCCAGGAACCGTCGTGCCAAAACATGAGATACTGGAGGAACAGCCCAATCATAATATGTGTCCCCACCCTCCTTGGTTGGGCATTCGTTTTGAATAGAGTACTGGGGTCGCGTCCTTCTCCTCCCGCCTCCCACCTATCAGTTTGATCTTGCCTCCTCTTGTCTTGTGCGTACCTCGTGCGTGTGTGTGTGTGTGGTGTGTGCATCCTGGCTGCGGTACCTCTTGTGTGTGCATCTTGCCAAGGGGCTGCGATCTGTGACACTGTCGCCACTTTCGAGGGTTGCTGGTGGGCCCTGCGAAGTGAGGCACCGCTGGGATCTGAGCGAGACCTCTCCATCCCTGGGGGGCTGCGATCTGCGACACTGTCGCCACTTTCGAGGGCTGCTGGTGGGTCCAGCGGGGTGAGGCACCGCGGGGATCTGAGCGAGGCCTCGCCGTCCCTGGGGGGTTGCGATCTGCGACACCGTCGCCACTTTCGAGGGCTGCTGGTGGGTCCTGCGGAGTGAGGCACCGCGGTGATCTAAGCGAGACCTCGCCGTCCCTGGGGGGGCTGCGATCTGCGACATTGTCGCCACTTTCGAGGGCTGCTGGTGGGTCCTGCGGGGTGAGGCACCGCGGAGTTCCGAGTGAGACCTCGCCGTCCCTGGGGGGCTGCGATCTGCGACACTATCGCCACTTTCGATGGCTGCTGGTGGGTCCTGCGGGGTGAGGCACCGCGGGGATCTGGGCGAGACCCCGCCGTCCCTGAAGGGGCTGCGATCTGCGACACTGTCGCCACTTTCGAGGGCTGCTGGTGGATCCTGCGGAGTGAGGCACCGCGGGGATCTGAGCGAGACCTCGCCGTCTCTGGAGGGGGGGGGCTGCGATCTGCGACGCTGTCGCCACTTTCGAGGGCTGCTGCTGGGTCCTGCGGAGTGAGGCACCGCGGGGATCTGAGCGAGACCTCGCCGTCCCTAAGGGGGGCTGCATCTGCGGCACTGTCGCCACTTTCGAGGGCTGCTGGTGGGTCCTGCGGGGTGAGGTACCGCGGGGATCTGAGCGAGACCTCGCCGTCCCTGGGGGGCTGCGATTTGCGACACTGTCGCCACGTTCGAGGGCTGCTGGTGGGTCCTGCGGAGTGAGGCACCGCGGGGATCTGAGCGAGACCTCGTCGTCCCTGGGGGGCTGCGATCTGAGACACTGTCGCCACTTTCGAGGGTTGCTGGTGGGCCCTGCGGAGTGAGGCACCGCTGGGATCTGAGCGAGACCTCTCCATCCCTGGGGGGCTGCGATCTGCGACACTGTCGCCACTTTCGAGGGCTGCTGGTGGGTCCTGCGGAGTGAGGCACCGCGGGGATCTGAGCGAGACCTCGCCGTCCCTGGGGGGCTGCGATTTGCGACACTGTCGCCACGTTCGAGGGCTGCTGGTGGGTCCTGCGGAGTGAGGCACCGCGGGGATCTGAGCGAGACCTCGTCGTCCTTGGGGGGCTGCGATCTGCGACATTGTCGCCACTTTCGAGGGCTGCTGGTGGGCCCGTCGGAGTGAAGCACCGCGGAGATCCGAGCGAGACCTCGTCGTCCCTGGGGGGCTGCGATCTGCGACACTGTCGCCACTTTCGAGGGCTGCTGGTGGGTCCTGCGGAGTGAGGCACCGCGGGGATCTGAGCGAGACCTCGCCGTCCCTGGGGGGCTGCGATTTGCGACACTGTCGCCACTTTC
>CAUYUJ010018551.1:137500-162500 GCA_963575745.1 Prorocentrum cordatum
GCTCCAGCGCGCCCCGCCGGCCACACTGAAAAAAACCCAATCCGGAAAATCCAACCATATGCAATTGTGAATACCCCAATTGTGAATATCATCTTCGCTCGCGCCCCCTATGGGGCCACGAACCGCGCGAGGGGGCGCGCCGAAATTCGCGGCGGGTCCACAACGCGAAGCGAGACTCTCGGTCTGAGCGCGAGAGACTGAGAACGGGTGGGCCTGAGCGCGACTGAGTGATTGTGGATGAGTCTGCGTGCGAATCAGTCTACCAGCACGAACGTCGACGCCCATGTCGGCGCGCTCCTCGCGAAGATCGCGCCCGCTCCCTTCCCTTGATTTTTCTCCCTGTTTGCCCGCGCGCGCCGATGTCCACGGCCGCGGGCGCGGCGCCGCGCGGAGCCTCCGCGACGCACGCCGGTCGCCCCGAAGGGGTCCCGGTGACGCGCGCGCGTCGCCCTCTGCGCGGAGCAGAGAGAGCCAGCTGGCCGGCCGACAGCGGGCAAGGCTCTGGCCGCTCGGCGGAGAGACGACGGGAGCGAGCGAGGCGCCGGGCAGAGCGCAGCCTGGAACTCCCGCGACGGGCGCCGGTCGCCCCGAGAGGGCCCCAGCGACGCGCGCGGATCGTCCCTGGCGCGAGGCCAAGCAGTCAGACCGTCGAGAGACGGCGAGGCTCGGGCGGGCCTTTCCTCCGGTCAAGCCTCGCGGATGAACTCAATGAAGCCGAGCTCCCTGGCGAGGGCCGTCGCCTCCCTCCTGCGCCGCTTTGTGCGCGCAGCAAACTGCTCCAGCTGCTTCCGCAAGCCCTCCGGCGGCCCTGCCAGGAAAAATTCGATGCGCGTCGCCCGCATGAGCAGGAGGTCGTCGTGGCGTGTGGCGCGCGAGAGCAGCACGTAGGGCTCCAGCCACCAGTCGTCGTCCTCCTTCTTGCCGTTCCCAACCTCGTGGCGGCCGCAGTCCAAGATCACGCCTGGGCGACGTCGGCCGAGGGAGCAGCGCGCCGGACAGCCGACGGCCCACGGCGAGTCCGCGGGACCGAGAGAAGGTCTGGCTGCGGACCGCTCGTGCCCAGAACGTCTGCGGACCTGGCTGCGGACCTGAGGTGGGGCTCCCTTTGGCCCTATGGGGCCACGGAACGTGTGCGGGGTGTGCCAAAATGGGGCGGGGCCGACATGCCACCTGCGCCACTGGGACCATAGGTGCAGCTCCCTATGGGGCCACGAAACGTGTGACGAGTGTGCCAAAATGGGGCGGGGCCGCCATGCCAGCTGCGCCACTGGGACCAAAGGTGGAGTTCCCTATGGGGCCACGAAACGTGTGAGGGGTGTGCCAAAATGGGGCGGGGCCGCCATGCGAGCTGCGCCACTGGGACCATAAGTGGAGCTCCCTATGGGGCCACGATCCTCGTGAGGGGTGTGCCGAAATGGGTGGGGGCGCATGCAAACCCTGCCGCTGTGGCCCTCGGTGGAGCTCCCTATGGGGCCACGAGCCGTGTGAGGGGTGTGCCACAATGGGTGGGGGGGCTCATGCAAACCATGCCGCTGGGGCCTTCGGTGGAGCTCCCTATGGGGCCACGATCCTCGTGAGGGGTGTGCCGAAATCCCTATGGGGCCACGATCCTCGTGAGGGGTGTGCCGACATGGGCGGGGGACGCATGTAAACCCTGCCGCTGGGGCCTTCGGTGGAGCTCCCTATGGGGCCACGAACCGTGTGAGGGGTGTGCCACAATGGGCGGGGGAGCGCATGCAAACCATGCTGCTGGGGCCTTCGGTGGAGCTCCCTATGGGGCCACGAAACGTTGTCCTCAGTGGGTAAAACCTTGGGAGGTGACGAGGCGGATGGGAGGAGGGAGGAGGGGGAGGAGGGGAAGGAGGAGGAGGAGAGGAGAGAGAGAGAGAGGGAGGGAGGAGGGAGGGGAGGAGAGGAGAGGGAGAGAGAGGAGAGGAGGGAGAGAGAGGAGAGGAGAGGAGAGGAGAGGAGAGGAGAGGAGAGGAGAGAGAGGAGAGAGAGGGAGGAGGAGGCGGAGAGAGAGGAGAGGAAGGAGAGGAGAGGAGAGGAGAGGAGAGGAGAGGAGAGGAGAGGAGAGGAGAGGAGAGGAGAGGGAGGAGAGGAGAGAGAGCAGAAGGAGAGGAGAGGAGAGGAGAGGAGAGGAGAGGAGAGGAGAGGAGAGGAGAGGAGCGAGAGAGGAGAGAGGGAGAGAGGGAGAGAGGAGAGAGGAGAGAGGAGAGAGGAGAGAGGAGAGAGGAGAAAAGAGAGAGAAGAGAGAGGAGAGGAGAGAAGAACGCGGGGCGCTGTCTCTTCAAAACGAGGACCCAACACCACAGGATGGTTGGGAAAAATACCTACTTTCAGCCACCGAAGAGGAGGGAAGAGGGAGGAGGGAGAAGCGCTCGATGATTGAAGCAGGAGGGCGGCTAAAGTTGATGGGGATCTGGGCATCCGAAAATACTTATTTACAACGAACGAAGAGGAGAGAGGAGAGAAGCGCTCGATGATTGAAGCAGGAGGGAGGCTGAAGTAGATGGGGATCTGGGCATCCAAAAATACATACTTTCAACCACCGAAGAGGAGGGAGGAGGGAGAAGCGCTCGATGATTGAAGCAGGAAGGCGGCTAAAGTAGGTGGGGATCTGGGCATCCAAAAGTACCGACTTTCAACGAACGAAGAGGGGGGAAGAGGGAGAAGCGCTCCCGAGGGGGCCGAGGCGAGGCTCCCGGGCTATTCGCCCTAGTCGTCCTACTCCCGACGGGCTATTCGCCCTAGTCGGCTATGCCAGCCGGTGCCGTCGTCGCCGCAGAGAGGCTGGGAAAGCCGCCGAGGACCTGCGAAAACGTCCGAAAGACTCGAGACTCGAGAACCTCCCACCGCTGCCCTTGACTCTCCTCCTCCTCCCTCCTCCTCCTCCTCCTCTTCCTCCTCCTCTCCTCCTCCCTCTCCTCCTCCTCCCCTTCCTCTCCTCTCCTCTTCCTCCTCCTCCTCCTCCTCCTCCTCCTCCTCCTCCTCCTCCTCCTCCTCCTCCTCCTCCTCCTCCTCCTCCTCCTCCCACCCAGACCCCCGATGTCGTGACCCTTTTTCGTGACGTGACCCTCAGGAGCCTGGACCCCTTCCCTGGGACCGGCTTTTCATCCTGAGGCCTCTTGGACGGTGAGGGTCCCCGGAAGCCGGAAACAGCGAAAGACCGCCCGTCGTAGTTTTTGAAGGAGCCTTGGGACACACAAATAAATAGACACAAATAACCGTTTCCCATATTTTCCCGTATTTTCTGGGTTTTCGTCTTCCCCCCCACTTCCCATATTTCCCCACATTTTCTGCGGAATCGACGATTATTTGTGTCTGTGTGTTCTTTCCCTCCTGAAGGAGGCGCTCTCGGCGAGGCGCCGCCGCTGAGGGCATGCCGAGACCGGGAGAGCCGCTGGGGGCCCCAGACCCCCTCGCGCTGTACAAAAAAACACGGCGGGAGGCGTTTCGCTGTTTGTCGGGCTCCAGGGGCACTCCCCGGGCCTCGGAGCCGTTCCAAAAAACGGCTCGGGGCGAAAAGCCGCTTCCCGGGAAGGGGTCCAGACCTCTGGGGGGTCGACACTGCGAAAGAATCACGTCGTCGGGGGTCTGGGACTGGCGAAAGCGCCCGAAGGCCTCCAACCTCGAGACGTTGCCCCGCACGGACTGCCTGTCAGACCACCCCAGCCCAAGCCGAAGACCCAGATTTCGGGCTGGGGGCAATCACGGGTGCCACACGTGTTTTTTGTCGATGCTCGACTACACGCAAGAGTGACCCTGGGTAAGAGTGGCCTTTGGTGCGCGGCTTGTTGGGGGGCCGCGGGGGGACCAAACACAAGCGCGCAAGACGCCACCACCGCATCGCGTTCGGCGATCGGGGGGCCCCACTTGGCCCGCACCAAATGAAGGAGCCCTGGGACACACAAATAAATACACACAAATAACAGGATCCCCCATATTTTCCAATAGTTTCTGGGTTCTTGTCGTCCCCCCCACTTCCGATATTTTCCCATAGGGTCGACGATAAATTGTGTCTGTGTGTGTGTCTTTCTCTCCTGACCAGAGGCCACTCCGGCGACAGGTCGCTCTCACGCCCCGTCGAGATGCTCCCCGACGCCCCCCCCCACCGGGAGCGCCGTGCGAGGTGGGGCCCTCGGGCTGGGCGGTGGTGGCCTGCCGAGGGGGGGGCGGCGGCCGCCCTCTGGAGGGACTGGGCCTGGCCGCATGCGGCGGGCCGGCCCTCCCCGGACTACCTACCAGACCACCCCAACCCAACCCGAAGACCCGAATTTCGGGTTGGGGGGGGTAAGGGTCCCACGTGTGTTTTTTCGATGTTTCCCGACCCCCCCCCCACTGGAAATCGACTGTAAATTCGAGCCTTCGGGTTGGGTTGGGGTGGTTTGGTGGTGGGTGGTGATCCCCGCTGCACGGCAGGAGGAGGGCGGCGGGGGGGGGGGAGGCCTGGAGAGGCGGCCGGGGGGTCTGCTCCGGGCGGGGCCCCCGAGAGGGGGCCTCGGAGGTCCAGGTCCCGACTGCCTGCCAGACCACCCCCACCCAAACCCGAAGACCCGGATTTTTCGGGCGGGGGGGGGGAGGGGTCCGCACGTGTTTCTGTTCGACGCCTCCCGACCTCCCCCCCCCGCTGGAACTCCCGGGCAAATCGGGGCCTTCGGGTCGGGTTGGGCGGGTTTGAATTTGGTGGGTGGCGAAGTCTGCCCGACCTCGGCGACCGGGGCCCCTCCCAGGGTCCGCCGCGTCCAGCTTCAGGGGGGCACATGCGAACACTACCCCATGTTACCTTTTATACGCACTTCATTTTCTTCAATTTGTGGTTGTTCACTATCTTTTTTGGTGATTTGCGAAACTTTGCTTGTGATATTTAACCATATTCTTGCTTTCAACTTTGCAATGGTTACTCAATCCCATACCATTCCTAACAATTCTATCACAATTTCCCCCTCAGAAATCGTGGGGGGCAGGGGAAGGGGTTCGAATTTGGCCCCCCAGTGAAGTCCGCCCAACGTCGGCCCTGGGCCCCCTCCCAGGGGTCCGCCGCGTCCAGCTTCGCCCCGGGCCCGCGTCTGGCGGGCCCCGGGCCCGAAGGCGGCTCGTCGGGCCGGAAGAGGCGGAAGGAAGGGGCCCTGGGACAGACAAATAAATACACACAGATAACAGGATTCCCCATATTTTCACCTATCTTCTGGGTTTTCGTCTTCCCCCCCACGTCCCATAGTTTCCCATACTTTCCTGGGGATCGTCGATTAATTGTCTGTGTGTGTTTTTTCCCTCCTGACAGAGGGCATCCCCCCAAACCCGGGGCCTCCGGTCTCGCCCAGCCTTCCTGCCGGTCGGAGCGGGTGCGGGGCCGCGTCAGGGCAAGACGAAAACAGCCTCGAGGCAGAATCGAAGCGGTGCAGACCGGAAAGCTCTCTCTGAAGGTCGGCGGGCTTGGCGGCCGTCTCGGGCGCCGCGGCCGTTTCGCAGCGTTCCAGAGCGCTCTGAGAGCCTTCTGGAGCGCTTCTTGGAACGGATTGACTTCGATTCTCCAGCATGGGGGAGGAGGGAGGAGGGAGGCGGGAGGCGGGAGGGGAGCCAACTCCTGGAACAAACGGGTCCTTGACCCTGGGGCCTTCCCGCGGGACCAGCTCTTTCCTCCTGCACCGCTCTCTGGCACTCCCAGGGCCCGTGGAGGGCCCCACGAAGCCAAAGGCGGCGAAAAACCTTAGGACCCGCTTCCCTCAGAAGAACGAAGACTGGTAACAAGAATGATAAGAATAAGAAGAAGAAGAAGACAAAAAATAAGACTACGAAAAAGAAGAGGAAGAAGAAGAAGAAGAAGAGGAAGAAGAAGAAGAAGAAGAAGAAGAAGCTGGAGGGAGCAGCCCGTCCGACAGACCCAAAGCCGACTCCAAAGTCGGCTGAACGCAAGAGTGACCCCAGGCAAGAGTGACCTCTGGTGCGCGGCGCTTGCGGGGCGCGAGGAGGCCAGACACGAGCGCGCAGGACGCTGCAATCGCGCCGCACGCGGCGATCGGAAGACCTCGGTGGGCGCGCACGAGAGGTCACTCCGGCGAGGGGTCACTCTCACGTGTCGTCGACAAGGGCAGAGGACGACCCTGAACAACAACTCCTCGAGGCTCAAAATCAGCACGAACGTCCGACCCGGAAGAATCCCCAACACGATCCCTGCTCCTCTCGTTGGCTCCCCGCAGGCACCGATCACGCTCGAGATTGAATTGCGCTTCTGCCGCTCGACACCTTCAACGACTGACGAGCTGAAGCCGGCGAGCGGCGGGAGAGCGCGGAGGGCGCGGAGGGGGCCTCCGCGCGCCTGGCTCTGCCGGATCCTGTCGCGCTGCGCGAGGCGGTGCCTGCGGCAGCCGCCGGGGGGCGCCAGGTGCGGGGCGGGAAGTCACAGCCGGACCTCTCGAGCAGGGACCGACCGACCCGGCATTCCTGTAGCCCTACCACGACATGTTCGTAGAACCCCAGCATGTTCTAAGTGCAAAAACCATGGTCTTGGAACATCAACCCGATGTGTTGAAGCAAGACAATCTCAACGAGAAAGGTTCGAAGAACATTTCGTGAAGCCACAAAAGGTTCTTAGAACATTGTTTGGTAGGGCTATAGGCGAGCCAGGACGCTTCGCCACTGCTGGAACCTCGGACAGAAGAACATCCTTCAAGAACACGAGACCCTCCGCCGGCCAAAATGAAGAGCATTCGAGGGCACCCTGCCCCAGGATGCACAAGAACATCAACCAACACGATGAACATCAAGGTCCAACCCCGGCCCGACTGCATCCATTGAAAGGGCCCAGGGACACACAAATGAATAGACACAAACCCCAAGGTTGCCAGTGTTTTTCCATCTCCTCTGGAGTTTTTTCATCCCCTTCACCTTCCACGTGGGTTTGGGTCGTTCTATCGACCGAACGTGGGTTTTTGGTCGTTCTATCTGGAAGCCCTGGCTCCGATGAGACTGCTGGAGTTGGTTTTCTCGTATCGCCGCGGGCTCGCAGGAGCGTTATTGGATTCAAGATGATGGGCGAGAGAATTTCGTATTTGAAGCTTCGTGTTCGGGGCGGAAAGGTGCCGATCTTCAGCATATACGCCCCTCATAATGGGAAGCCGGCCGATGGTAGGCAAGACTTTTATAATCATCGGGGCAGTAGTATTGCTAGCACGTCCAGACATGGGCATGCCTTGGTGTTGGGAGACTTTAACGCTAGGCTGCACAGGCGATTCGGGTGAGAGGAGTTGATTCTTGGAGACCACATCTTCGGAGACCCGCAGGCTCAGCACAACCCTCTGTCGAACCGAAGCCTGCTCATGGAGTTATGCGAGAGAGAGGGGCTGGCTGTCGCAAACACGTTCTTCGACCATTCCGCGGATAACCAAATCACGTGCCACAGTGTGGGATCCCATCCAGGAGATCCGGCTGTGCCGCAACATTTCGGTCAAATCGATTTTCTTTTATGCGACGCGGACTGCATGAATCTGGTGGCAGACGTGTGGAGCAGCCGGGATTAGGCACTTGCTTCGCATCACTCTCTGTTGCAATGCCGTGTGCGCATAGAGAGAATCCGAAATCGAAGCACGAGAAGGACTCGATGCCAGACCTGTCAGCATTGGCCAGCGCTGCAGGCCAACATTTGTTTGCTGACACTTTCACCAACTTCCCATATTTTCCCTTATTTTCCTGGGAGTCGACGATTAATTGTGTCTGTGTGTTTCTTTCCCTCCTGACATATGCCCGCACTGTGCCAACACCAGTCCCTGGACAGCTTGCATGATACCGTGGTAAATGCTTTCGCTGCTGCCGCAGAATGCCTCCCACGAGAGGCGGAACGAAGAAAGTAACCGTGGCTGAGCAGCGCCACGATGGAGCTCATCACCAGGCGGAACGAGGCGAGACGACAAGGGGATTCAGCGATGGAGAAACGTTTTCACGGAAAGATCAGAGCATCCATCAAGAAGGACAAGGAGCACTGGTTCTACGGACTGTTGGAGAACGGCGACTGGGACCAGGTGCGCAAGCTCCGGAAGTCCCGCGGCGCCACCCAAGGGCGATGGCGGGACCTACGCGGCCAACAAGTTGATAGCGACGAGCGGGCCCAGACTCTGGCCGAGTACTTTGCTACAATGCAGTGGGCAGTGCAGCCGGTCACTGCCGTGGACGATCCGGAACCGTTGGGGCCTCAACTACCAGTACAGGCAGGCCCGATTACCAAGGCGGAAAAGTGCTCAACAGCACGTGCGCTGAAACGGAATCGCGCGGCCGGCAACGACGGCGTCCCAGCTGAGTTTTGGAAAGCAATCTGCAGCTCAGACACGCCAGCATGCGAGTGGGCCGTTCTGCTATGCAATCGGTGTTGGACGGAAGCGTCTGTGCCCGACGCCTGGCGCGAGGCGATTGTCACGGCTATCTTCAAGAAAGGCGACGTCGCCGAGTGCGGGAACTACAGGCCGATATCACTTTATCCATCGGGTACAAGCTCGACGCCGCGATATTGCTTGCACGCTTGAAGAGCGCGGGCGCCGAGGACCGGCTATATGGGGAACGCAGTTTGGATTCCGATCTGGTAGCGGAACGGCCGACGCACTGTTTGTCGCACGGCGGCTGATCGAGGACACCGTGGACACAGCGTCTGGGAGGTTGCTTCTTCTCGCAATCGACTGGGCTAAAGCATTCGACAGCGTGTCGCCAGATAGCCTCCTGCAGGCGTTGATCCGCTTCGGCATCCCTGAGCACTTCGCCGCCGCTGCGAAGGGAATCTACAACAACGGGAGCTTCCGCGTCCGGGATGCTGGCTCAACTTCCGAATATTGGCCGCAGGCGTTCGGCATATCGCAGGGATGCCCATTATCACCTTTTTTGTTCTCGATCGTGATGACGGTCCTCATGCACGACGCGAGGCGGAGCTTTGCTGGTCACGGGATGTTGCTATCCAACTCAATTCCGGTTAGCGAGCTCACGTAGGCCGACGACACCCTTATAGTCGGAGCAGAAGAAGAGATCGTCTACCAGCTGATGCAGTGCGTGCGCGAGGCCGGGAGGAACTATGGATTGGGGTTGAATTGGGGCAAGCTCGAGGTCCTGTCCGTGGGATGCGAGACGCATATCGCCCGACCAGACGGGTCAACAATTCCGCAGAGAGGGACAGTATGATCCACCTGGGCGGGCTAGTGAACGCCTGCGGCGGCAGCGGCCCTGAGCTGAGCAGAAGGATCGTCATTGCATACAGGCAATTCCATAGTTTGTGCAAAAATTGGAAGCATGCGAAGCTTTCACTTTCCAAGAAGGTCTTGATTTCCCAGTCTTGCGTAGTATATCGCCTGATGTATTGCTTGCACACTCTGTGGCTGAACCAAGCAGAACTCCGACAACTAGATGCTTTCCAAGCGCGCTGCCTCCGCAAAGTGGCTGGCATAGCGCACTCGTTCAGCCGTGTTTCGAATGATGCCGTCTTGGCCCAGTGCAGCTGTCAGAAATTAAACAGCCAGTTAGCATACCGGCAGCTTGTGCTGGTGGGTAAGGCGGCCCAACTGCCAGACGACAGCGCCGTCCGACGCTGCATTTTCGCCCCCGAGTCATTCTCGCTTTCCCGCTTGGGAGGTCGCCGGAAACGCGGCCGGCCGAAGAATACGTGGAAGCGCAATGTATACGCCATGGCTTGCAAGGCAGCCGGCGATGCTGACAGGTTGTGTCAACTATGGCAAGGGAACGCCAGTATTTGGCGTCATGCGGCACGTAATTTGCACGCGTATAGCAATGTGATTGCAGTTTGCACATTCCTGCCAACGCACCTTTGACGTGCATGGCGCTCTCTCTCTCTCTCTCTCTCTCTCACCTTCCAGACTATTCTCAGATTTTCCTGGGAATCGACGATCCGTTGCGTCTGTGTGTTTGTCTTCCTCCTGATCCATACGCACGGCCTGGAGAACCGACGTCCTGGGACCCCATTTTCTACAACGGGGCAATAATCACAGCAGGCACTGATTGGTGGTTGAAGCAGGCTGATGTGTGCAGCGCCGCACGGGGCAAAAAACTTACACTGTTAGCGTACAATCTGCGCACGCACAATTGGTGCAAGAGACAAGCCAAAGCCGACTCCTTATTGCATACCGCGGCCATGCTTTCGACGGGAGGGAGCGACAGACGACGGCGGCGACGTCCTGGGACCCCAACAGTCAGTGGATATGCCACGCATTCGACATTGGATTTCCTGTTACACATCAGTTTTCGGAGGTCTTCGGCGGTGTTCTGACGGTCTTCGGCGGTCTTCGGTGGTCTTTGGCGGTCTCGGGCGGTCTTCGGATCCATATACACCGCCTGCCGACTTCCCCGAAGGTCGACCCCCCCGGGCGGCGGTTATAGATATACCCCCGCCTCGGATCCAGGGGGGGGCGGGTAACGCGCGCTGTACGAGGGGGAGATTGTTGCTCCGTGTGTGTGTTTCAAAATTTCCCCACATCCTAACTGGGGTTCTTGTTTTCTCTGGACACCCCGCGCAGTCCTCCCACACCCCCTCCCTCTCTCTCTCTCTCTCTCTCTTCCTCTCTCTCTCGCCGTCATCATCATCAATCATCACCACTCATCATCATAGTCATCATCCTGGTCATTACTACCATCATCGTTCGATCACTCACTCACCCACTCATCAGCATCAGAATCACCATCACAATCGTCATCATCACTCATCATCATCACGATCATCACCCTCATCATCATCACGATCATCACCCTCATCGTCATCATCATCATCATCATCATCATCATCATCATCATCAGCATCGTCATCATCGTCATCATCACCATCATCATCATCATCATCATCATCATCATCATCATCATCATCTTCATCGTCATCATCATCATCATCATCATTATCACCATCATTATCAACCATATACCATCATCGGACACCATCGTCATCATCCCATCATCAGCATCATCATCATCCTCGTCATCATCATCATCACTTCCATCAGCATCATCCTCATCATCATCATCATCATCATCATCATCATCATCGTTCCCATCCCATCATGATCGTCGACAAAGACAGAGCCTCGTCTGTGAGTGAATTGCGCGGAAGTCTCAGGCGGGAGCCCCCTCCTATGGGGCCCGCAAATCACGTTACGAATCCGAGCGGGTCATCCAAACCCTGTAATTGTCGTCACGGTTGGGCTCCTGAGGCGTGAATCTGGAGGAAGTATCAATCTGGAGCCCCGTCTGTGAGTGAATTGCGAAGAAGTCTCAGGCGGGAGCCCCTCCCTCTGGGGCCCGCGCTCCACGTTCGAATCCGAGGCGGGTCACCCGAAACGTGTAACTGTCGTCACTTTTGGGATCCTGAGGCGTGAACCTGGAGGAGGTATCAAACGGGAGCCTCGTCTGTGAGTGAAGGGCGGAGAAGTCTCATGCGGGAGCCCCTCCCCATGGGGCCAGCACTTCATGTTCGAATCGGAAGCGGGTCACCCAAAACGTGTTACTGTCGTCATTATGGGGCTCCTGACGCGTGAATCTGGAGGAAGTATCAAGCGGGAGTTTCGCCTGTGAGCGCATTGCGAGGAAGTCTGCTATGGGGCCCTCAGTTCACGTTGGTAATCTGAGGCGGGCCATCCGAAAACTTGTAATTGTCGTATTTTTCGGGCTCCGGGGGCCTGAATATCGAGGAAGTCTCAGGCGGGAGCCTCGTCTGTAAGTGAGTCCCGAGGACGTCTCAGGCGAGAGCCTTCTGCTTATGGGTTCCGCACTTCACGTTGCTAATCCGAGCGGGTCATCGGAACCCTGAAAGTTTCGAGGTGGACGCGCCACTGTCATGACAGTTTGAATTGGATTTTCGTTGGGCTCTTCCGGGAACAAGTTGTAGAGCATTCTCTAGGTTCTCGTATCGCTGTCCGGGCGGCATGGCCCACAAGCGCCTGCCACCGAGCATATATTTCTAAGACCTCTGAGCGCGCGCGTCGCCCTCGGGGGGACGACGCACACACATAGATGTTGGCAGTATCCCAACCATCCTGTGATGGTGGGTCATCGCTTCCGTACTATACATATGTATACGTCTATGCAAACATATATATATGTGTATGAATATATACACATACATACGTACGTACATACATGCCTACATACAAACATACACAATTACATAAATGCATGCGTACTTATGTATATACACATATGCATATACGTATTCACATACATATACATACACATAAACATATATATATATATATACATATGCATATACATGTACGTATACATATACATCTACATATACATATACATATACATATACATATACACATACACATACGTATACGTATACATGTACATATACATATACATATGCAATTACAAATACATATACATATACACAAACATATACATATACTTATACATGTGCATAAACATATACATATGCATATACGTATACATATATATATGTATAAATATGTATGTGTGTACGTATACAAATACGTATATATATATATATACAAATACACATACAAATGCATATACATATACATATACATATACATATACATATATAGATATATACATATACATGTACATGTACATGTATATATACATTTACATATGAATACATATATATATATATAAATATATAATGATATATATATATATATATATAGATATACCCATGCACATAAACATATACCGCTGCTGGCGGAAAACCGGGGGGGGTCACTACCGGTTCGAACCCCTCCCCCCCCCCCCTCCGGAAAACCGGGGGGGGTCACTACCGGTTCGAACCCCTCCCCCCCCCCCCCAGCTCATCATGAAAAGGGGGGGGGGTCACTACCGGTTCGAACCCCTCCCCCCCCCCCCCCCTCGAAACCGGGGGGGGTCACTACCGGTTCGAACCCCCCCCCCCCCTCGAAAACCGAGTGGGGGTGCGGACAGTGGTGGGGACGGTGTTGGTGGGGACAGTGGTGAGGGGATAGCGGGACAGTGGTGGGGACAGTGGGACAGTGGGACAATAGTGGGGACGGTAGTGGTGGGGACAGTGGTGGGGACAATGGTGGGAACAGGGGGGGACAGTGGACAGTGGTGGTGACGGTGGTGGTGGGGACAGTGGTGTGGGGACAATGGGAATGAGGTGGAAACAGTGGGACAGTGGAGGGTACAATGGTGGTGGGGACAGTGGTGAAGGCGGTGGCGAGGACGGCGGTGGGACAATGGGACAGAGGTACAGTGGGGACAGTGGTGGGGACAGTGGGGACAGTGGTGGGAACAGTGGGACAGCTCAGTGGGACAGCGGAGGAGTCAGTGGGACAGTGGGGACAGTGGGGATAGTCGGGCAGTGGTTGGGGCCGTGGAGACAGTGGGGAGAGTGGAACCGTGGTGGGAACAGTTCTGGGGACAGCGGGGACAGTGCGACAGTGGTGGGGCCACTGGTGGGGACAGTAGGGGCGGTGGTGGAACCAGTGGGGACAGCGGTGGTGAGGACAGTGGTGCTGGGAACACCAGTGGGGGATGTGATGCGGACGGTGGTGGGGACCGGGACGTTTGCTGGCGGTGAGTAGGGGGGGGGTTCTCGAACCGGTAGTGACCCCCTCCGGTTTTCCGGATCCGGAGGGTCGGGGGGGGGGGGGGAGGGGTTCGAACCGGTAGTGACCCCCCCGGTTTTCCGGATCCGGAGGGGGGAGGGGGGGGGGGGCGACCCCCCCCGGTTTTCGTTAGGGGAGGAGGGGTTTTGCCGGGAGGAGGGAGGGGTTCCAAGGGGGGGGGGGGGGGATTTTCGGACAATTTTCCACAGTAAAGCGGCGGTGGATCACGCTCTCTCACATATACATATGCATAGACATAAACATCTACATATACATATACATAAACACATGTATAGATATATATATATATATACAAATACATATATATATATATACACACACTGATGCCCATGCATAGACATATACATGCACATATACATATACATTTACAAGACTGCATTGGCGGTTCGCGCCATGCACCGTGGTCCTTGAAGTTTGGTGCGCAGGCGGAATGGCAAGTAAGTCCAGCCAACAATTGATCGATAACTCCTTGTTGCCTTTTCCGGCATCGCACTTATAACAATGTTATTCGTGATCCTTCCTCCATGCGTATTTTTCCTCATTCTCGCCATACCTTGCGTATTCTCCCCATCCTCCTCAGCTCTTTTTGCGGAGGTTCCTCCTTGGAGGGCCTCTGGGGGCCTCACAATAGTTTTTCAAGTTTTCTTAAAGCCTTCTGGAAGCTTCCTGGGCGTGTTCTGGGGACCTCTGGGGGTTTTCTCGGGCCACCCTGCTTCCAACCGCGGTCTCCCTGAACGACCTGGTCACGATTTGGAATGATTCGGAAGGTGTCTTGGGACCATCTTGAGCCGTCATGGGAATCTTTTGGGCCATTTTGGAACTCTGCTGTGCCGTCTTGGGGCTCTCTTGGACGGCCTGGAAGCCCTTTCCGATGGTTGTGGGGGGGGGGGGGGGGCGAGGGGAAGGGGGGGGGGGGCCTCCCAGGCGGCTTCGGACGCCCAGAGGACCGCCGTCTTGGAGCGTCGGGAAACCGAAAAGAGGAGAACCCAAAAATCCAACAAAAAACCTACAGAAAATCAATGAATTTTGCCCGTTGGGGCCTTCTTGGGAGTGCTCTTCGAGGCCTGTTGAGACGTTTTGGATCGATCTTTGGGGGCATGACGGCTTCTATGAGGCCGTCGTGGGCCATCTTGGGGCTCTCTGGGGTCGTTTCGGGAGCGCGCCGGAAATCCTGGAGCCCTGTGGGGCCGTCTTCGGGCTCTCGTGGGGTTCTCCCGGGTCGTCTGCAGGGTTGCCCGAGAGGCCCGGGGTGGGCCAAATTCGTTAGTGTGTGTGTGTGTGTGTTCTTGTGTGTGCCTGTGTGTGCGTGTGTGCGTGTGTTTGCGTGTGTGCGTGTGTGTGCGTGTGTCTGCGTGTGTGTGCGCATGTGTGTGCGCGTGTGTGTGCGTGTGTGTGCGTGTGTGTGCGTGTGTGTGCGTGTGCGTGCGTGTGTGTGCGTGTGTGTGTGTGTGCGTGTGTGTGCGTGTGCGTGTGTGCGTGTGTGCGTGCGTGTGCGTGTGCGCGTGCGTGCGCGTGAACGTGTGTGTGCGTGTGCGTGTGCGTGTGTGCGTGCGTGTGCGTGGCGTGTGCGTGTGTGTGCGTGTGCGTGTGCGTGTGCGTGTGAGTGTGAGTGTGCGTGTGCGTGTGCGAGTGCGTTTGCGTGTGCGCGTTTGCGTGCGCGTTTGTGCGCGCGCGTGCACACGCGTGTGTGCGTGCGTGCGTGCGTGCGTGCGTGCGTGCGTGTGTGTGCGTGTGCGCGTGCGTGCGTGTTTGCGTGTGTGCGTGGGTTGCGTGTGTGCGTATGTGTGCGTGCGTGTGTGCGTGTGTGCGTGTCGGCGTGCGTGCGAGTGCGAGCGTGCGTGCGTGTGTGCGTGTGGGCGTGCGTGTGTGCGAGTGTGTGTGCGTATGTATGGTGCGTGTGTGTGTGTGTGCGTGTGTGGTGTGTGCGTGCGTGTGTGAGTGTGCGTGTGTGTGTGTGCGTGTGCGTGTGTGTGTGTGTTTGTTTGTGTGTGCGCGTGCGTGCACGTGAACGTGAACGTGTGCGTGTGCGTGTGCGTGTGCGTGTGTTTGTTTGTGTGTGCCGCGTGCGTGCACGTGAAACGTGAACGTGTGCGTGTGCGTGTGTGTGTGTGAGTGTGTGCGCGTGCGTGCGAGTGTGTTGTGCGTGTGTGTGTGTGTGTGTCTGTGTGCGTGTGTGTGTGTGTGAGTGGTGCGTGTGTGTGCGTGTGTGTGCGTGTGTGTGCGTATGTGTGTGCGTGTGTGTGTGTGCGTGTGCGTGCGCGTGTGCGCGTGTGTGCGTGTGTGTGCGCGCGTGCGTGCGTGCGTGCGTGCGTGCGCGCGTGTGTGTGTGTGTGTGCGTGCGAGCGTGTTCGCGTGTGCGTGCGTGTGTGTGCGTGCGTGCGTGTGTGCGTGTGTGTGTGTGTGTTCGTGTGTGTTGTGCGTGTCTGTGTTGTGTGTTGTGTGTTGTGCGTGTGTTGTGTGGTGTGCGTGTTGTGTGTGTTGCGTGTGTGGTATGTGGTGTGTGTTGTGTGTTGTGTGTGTTTTGTGCTGTGCGTGTGCGTGTGCGTGTGTGTGTATGTGTGCGTGTGCGTGTGCGTGTGCGTGTGCGCGTGCGTGTGCGTGTGCGCGTGCGTGTGCGCGTGCGTTTTCGTGTGCGTGTGCGCGTGCGTGTGCGTGTGCACGTGCGTGTGCGTGCGCGCGCGCGTGTGCGTGTGCGTGCGCGCCTGCGTGTGCGTGCGGGCATGTGTGCATGTGCGTGTGTGTGATTGTATGATGTGTGTTGTGCGTGTGATGTGTGTGTGTTGTGTGTTGTGTGTTGTGTGTTGTGTGTGTGTTGTGTGGTGTGTGCTGTGTGTTGTGTGGTGTGTGTGATGTGTGTTGCGTGTTGTGCGTTGTGTGTTGACTCTTGTGTGTTGCGTTGTGCGTTGTGTGCTGTGTGTTGTGTGTTGTGTGCTGTGTTTTGTGTTTTGTATGTTTTGGGTGTTGTGTATTGTGTGGTGTGGGTTTTGTGCGTGCGGTTGTGTGGGTTGTGTGTGTTGTGTGTGTGCGTGTGCGTGTGCGTGTGCGTGTGCGTGTGCGTGCGCGTGTGCGTGTGCGTGTGCGCGTGGGCGTGTGCGCGCGCGTGCGCGTGTGCGTGCGCGTGCGCGTGCGCGTGCGCGTGCGCGTGCGCGCGCGCGTGCGTGCGTGCGTGCGTGCGGGCGCGCGCGGATGCGCGCGTGCGTGCGCGCGTGCGCGCGCGCGTTCGAGCGCGCCCGTGCGAGTGTAAGTGCGTGTGCGTTGCATGGTGTGGGTTGTGCGTTGTGTGGTGTGTCATGTGTGTTGTGTGTTGTGCGTTGTGTGGTTTGCGCTGAGTGGTGCGCGTTGTGCGTTGTGCGTTGTGCGTTGTCCGTTGTGCGTTATGCGTTGTGTGGTGTGTTCTGTATGTTGTGTAGTGTGTGTTGTGTGTTGTATATTGTGTAGTGTGTCGTGTGTTTTGTGTCTTGCGTCTTGTGTGTTGTGTGGTGTGTGTAATGTGTTGTCTGTTGTGGTGTTTGTTGTGTTGTGTGTTGTGTGTTGTGTGGTGTGAATTGTGTGCTGTGTGTAGCGTGTTGTGTGTGGTTTGTGCTGTGTGGTTTGTGTTGTGTGGTGTGCGTTGTGTGTTGTGTGCTGTGAGCTGTGTGCTGTGGTGTGTGCTGTGTGTCGTGTGTTATAGATTATATGTTGTGTGTTGTGGGTTGTGTGGTGTGTGTTGTGTGTTGTGTGCTGTGGGTTGTGTGTTGTGTGTTGTGTGTCGTGTGCTGCGTTGTCTAATGCGTGTTGTGTGATGTGTGTTGTGTGTTGTGTTGTGTGGTGTGTGTGTGTGTTGTGTGGTGTGTGGTGTGTGGTGTGTGGTGTGTGGTGTGGGTTGTGTGCTGTGTGCTGTGTGTTGCGTGTTGTGTGTGGTGTGTTGTTTGCTGCGCGCTGTGTGTTGTGGGTTGTGGGTTGTGGGTTGTGGGTTGTGTGTTGTGGGTTGTGGGTTGTGGGTTGTGGGTTGTGTATGCGTGTGTTGCGCCTTGTGTGTTGTGTGTTGTGTGCTGTGTTGTGGGTTGTGGGTTGTGAGTTGTGGGTTGTGGGTTGTGCGGTGTGCGTTGCAGTTTGTGTGTTGCGTGTTGTGGTGTGTGTTGTGTGTTGTGTGTTGTGTAGCGAACTGTGTGCCGTGTGTTGTGTGCTGTGCGTTGGGCTGTGTGTTGTGTGTTGTGTGTTGTGTGTTGTATGTTGTGGTGTGTATTGTGTGTTGAATGTTGTGTGATGTGTGTCGTGTGTTGTGCGTTGTGTGCTGTGTGTTGTGTGGTGTGTGGTGTGTGTTGTGTGCTGTGTGTTGTGTGTTGTGTTGTGTGTGTTGTGTGCTGTGTGGTGTGCGTTGTGTGTTGTGCGTTGTGTGTTGTGCGTCGTGTTTTGTGTGCTGGCTGATGCGTGCTGTGTGTTGTGTGCTGTGTGTTGTGTCTTGTGAACTGTGTGCTGTGTGCTGTGTGCTCTGTGCCGTGTGTTGTGTATTGTGTATTGTGTGTTGTGTGTTGTGTGTTGTGTGCTGAGTGCTGTGTCTTGTGTGTCGTTGTTTGTGTTGGGTGTTGTGTGTTGTATGTCGTGTGTTGTGTGTTGTGTGTAGTGCGGTGTGCGTTGTATGTTGTGGGTTGTGGGTTGTGTGTACTGTGTTGTATGTTGTAGGCTGTGTCTTGTGTGTTGTGTATTGTGTGTTGTGTGTTGTGGGTTGTGTGTTGTGTGTTGTGAGTCGTGTGTCGTGTGTCGTGTGTTGTGTGTTGTGTGTTGTGGGTTGCGGGTTGTGGGTTGCGGGTTGTGTGTTGTGGGTTGTGGGTTGTGGGTTGTGGGTTGTGGGTTGTGTGTTGTGTGTGTTGTGTGTGTTGTGTTGTGTGTTGTGTGTTGTGTGTTGTGTGTTGTGTGTTGTGTATTGCGTGTTGTGTGTTGTGTGCTGTGTGTTGTGGGTTGTGTGTTGTGTGTTGTGTGTTGTGGATTGTGTGTTGCGTGTTGTGTGTTGTGTGTTGTGTGACGTGTGTTGTGTGTTGTGTGTCGTGTGTTGTGTGATTTGCGTTGTGGGGTGTGGGTTGTGGGTTGTGTGTTGTGTGGTGTGTGTTGTGTGTGTTGCGTGTTGTGGGTTGTGGGTTGTGGGTTGTGTGTTGTGCGTTGTGTGTGTTGTGTGTTGTGTGTTGTGCGTTGTGTGTCGTGTTGTGTGTTGTGTGTCGTGTGTTGTGTGTTGTGTGTTGTGGGTTGTGGGTCGTGTGTTGTGAGTCGTGTGTTGTGTGTTGTGTGTTATGTGTGCGTGTGTTAGGGGGGGGGCTTTTTCTGGGGTCCCACTGGTTCATGGGGCTCATGCGGTCTACTTCTGCCGCGCCCACTGGACATGTGGGAGCGAAGACGCCAGTAACGCTGGAAGGGGGGGGCATTTTTGGCACCGACGCGCAGCAAGTAGGTCACGCGCGGGCGGTGGCGAGAGAGCCACTAATAGAAGGTGCTCATTGAGCCCGTAGGGCTCATAGGCTTCGTGAGACTCATGCGGCTTACGGGGTTCACAGGGGTGACCGGGGTCATGGGGCTCATAGGGCTCATAGGGTTCATGTGGCACCATAGGGCACCATAGGGCTCATGAAGCTCACAGGGGACGCTTTCATAAAAGGAGTAGTGGTACCGCAGGGCTGCTTCGCATTCCTCATGGTCATTCCGGCATACGCCTCAAGAACGAAGAGATCGTGACGCCCTGCGTCACACGCAGCTGCATGGGGATGTGGTCTCTTGGAGGTGTCTGCGGTGCGTCTTGGGGGCCTCTCGAAGAGGAGGCTTCTCGGAGGCTTCTGGGGACTTCTTGGCAACGTCCTGAAGGCCTCCGGGCAGGTCTTGGGGGCAGGATGAAAGCCACACCCTTGAGATTAAGGTCGAACGACCCTCTCTGGAGGCTTTGTGGGGCTCACTTGGGGCCCTGTTTGGACTCTCCTTGGCTGTCTTGGGCGTGTCTGCGGCTGTCTTGGGGCTTTCTTGGGCTGTCTTTGGGGCCTTCAGAGCCGTCTTGGGAACTGTCCGGCGCCTCTTGGACTGTCGTGGGCGTCGTTGACGCCCAGAGCACGAATGTAGTGGAAATGCAATTTTGTCCCGAAAGATTTTGATGAGTTTAATGTCCTGGGGCCGCATTGGGGGACCCCTGGGAGCGTTCTTGAGCCGTCTTGGGGGCCTCCAGGGCCGTCCTGAGACGAGCTTCAGTCGTTTGGGTGTTCCGCGGAACCGAAAAACGGAATGTCTGCCCGATGGGACCGCCCAGGGCCGAATTTATGTACGGGGGGGGTATTCACCCGGAGTTATCCGTTGCAAGAATATTCGAAGAGGAATATACACACATTTTCCCTTCCTCCTCCGTCTCCCGCTCCTCCCGCTGGTTCGCATGCCGCCCCCCCTCCACTTTGGCACACGTTTCGCGGCCCCAGAGGGAGCTCCACCGAAGGCCCCAGAGGCATGGTTCGCATGCCGCCCCCCCTCCACATTGGCATACCCCTCACACGTTTCGCGGCCCCAGAGGGAGCTCCTCCGAAGGCCCCAGTGGCATGGTTCGCATGCCGCCCCCCCCCCCTTTCCCGCGGCCCCAGAGCCAGCTCCACCGAAGGCCCCAGTGGCATGGTTCGCATGCCGCCCCCCCTCCAGTTTGGCACACCCCTCACTCGTTTCGTGGCCCCATAGTCGTTTTAAACACGTGCAGGAGTTTCCCTGGTTCGCACGGTGAACGTACCCGGAATTGTGCTTCGGAACGATTCAGGATTGTCAGGGTGCAACAGTTACGTTGATTCGCAGTGCTGCAGTCCAAAGAATGGTGTTCTGGCACGAGTCAGGATCGCCAAAATGTAACAGTCAGGTTAACTCGTGGCGTGGAAGTCCTGAGAATGGTTATTTAGCACGCTTCAAAGTGTTCAGGCGGTTGTCCCCCAACGGAGCAATTCCCCCAGTGGAAATGACCCTTTGTGAGGGGCCTATGAGGAGGGATCTTGGAGGGAAGGTGTATTCCAACATGGTTGAGAAGTCTTGAGTTACACTGGTCCTCCTCCTCCTCCTCCTCCTCTTCCTCCTCCTGATCCTCGTCCTCCTCCCCCTCCTCCTCCTCCTCCTCCTCCTCCTCCTCCTCCTCCTCCTCCACCTCCCCGTCGTCCCCCTCCAGCTCCCCCGCCCATCCCCTTCTCCTTCCACCCCTCCGACTCTCCTCCACTCCTCACTCCTCACTCCTCACTCCTCCACTCTTCCACCCCATCCCTCTCCTCACTCCTCCGCTTCTCCTCGTACTACTCCTCCGCCGCCTCCGCATCCCCCTGCTCTACTGAAAATAATCTCATTTCTGCTCACCCTCTGACCCTCATTCTGCCACCCTTCCGTCTGCTTGCCCCACCCGCGCCTGTAGCGAAGGACGCGCGCAGAGCAGCAACATAGGACTGCAGTGGCCACGACGACGGTGACGCAGATTGCCACGGGCTTCAGGATACTCCGCTGCGAGCGGTGCTTTCTGTGACGACCTACTGAGAGCGCGCATGAAGAGTGTCGGAGATCAGAAGAAGCTTGAAACAGCGGGCAGCAGGAAGCTCTAAGCTCGAAAAGCTGGACAAACAAGATCAACAAGAGGAGAGGCGCACAACGGACAAATAAAACGGCACCAACGCAGTACTCGCATGCTAATCGCGTCAAGCTGGCTCTAGCCTAATTGGTGCCAGATCCCCAGACTTACGATACAGCAGTAACGAATGTTTCCAGTCGGCGATCCACCCGCACGCATTTCATAAGGCGTACATCCAAAACGTCCACGCACGCACATGACCGCGGGGGGCTGCGCGCCATATTAACGGCGAGGCCAGAACTCAAACATATCCACCGCTTGGGGCCTCGGACATGCACCGATGCTAAGCCTACAGAACTGAGCCATTACGCCGAAGTCCCCGAGCAAGAGGCGCAGCGACCGTACAGCCACCCGCGGCCCAGACCGCACCGTGCGGGCGCCTGTTGTGCGTGGTTCGTGCGCGTGATGGGCGCGCGCTTGTGGCGTACGCGTGCGCTTGCAGTGCATGCTGACACGTGCCGCGAGCACACCCAGCGAGCGTGATACACATCGCCGAGTGAGGAAAAGGAGTGCGAGCACGTGTCCTTCCGCTGCTGCCGTCCTGGGCTGGCCTGCATCCTGCCGCTCGGCTCGTGCCCGAACGCTGCGTGCTGCCTGCACCTGCGCTTCCCCCTGAAGCAGCAAAACCTGGGCCTGCGGCATAGCCTTGTGGATGCCACGACCATGGACACTCTGACAATCCGATCATTGAATTAAAAGTGTGTTTAAAATGCGTAAAAACATGTTTTGGACATCTTTTGAATTATTTGGCAGCCTGTTTCTTCTCCATTGACCGACTTCCACAAGCTTAGCTCCTCTTCCAGGACTGTGCCCTCCCTTGGGTTGGCTCTGGGCGATGCTCCTTGACCACGGTCGCTGCCTGGCCTTCCCGCCGTCGGTGCTTCCGAGACCACGCCAGGCCCGGCTCGTGCCTCGTCCTTGGAGGCGGAGGAGGGGGAGGAGGAGGAGGAGGAGGAGAGGGAGGAGGAGGAGGAGGAGGAGGAGGAGGTGGAGGAGGAGGAGGAGGAGAAGGAGGAGGAGGAGGAGGGGGGGAGGGGAGGGAGAGGTGGAGGAGGAGGAGGAGGAGGAGGAGGACGAGGAGGAGGAGGAGGAGGAGGACGAGGTCTGCTCCCCGGGTCTTGGTGTAACTTCACCACCCTCAACTGCATCGGCCATTGCACCTGGACCTGGTACCCCTCGGTCGGTTGCTCCTCGGGCCGTTCACGTGAGAACGCGTGTGCGTGTGTTTGCGCGGGAGCGGGTGCGGGTGTGTGCGCGTACGTGCGGGGGCGGGGGCGGGTGCAGGTGCGCGAGTGTTGCTGTCCATCCCCATGCGTGGACCCAGCTGCCCGCGCGCTCCCGCTTGACTTGACCTACGCCGCGCCGAAACGCGCGTGGCCGGGCCGTCTTGGAGAGACGTGCGCGCCAGTGTCTTCGTCGGGCGCTGACCGGAGAGGTTCGCCAGCCTGGTCAGCGGAACTCCTCCCCTGGGTCTGGGCGGACACCCCCATGAGCGATCAGGGGGTCCTTCGGGGCTCGCGATGGCTCCAAGATGGCCCCAGATTGCTCAAGATGGCCTCAAGATGGCACAAGATGACCTTCAAAGGCGCCCAGGAGCACCCCGAGTGAGCCCGAGGAGGACATCGAGAGGCGATTTGTTGGCCTCCGAGGGGACCTGAATTCAGGCCACCCGTTTTCAGCAACAGTCTTTGGAAGGCACAAGGTGCTTGAAAAGTTTGGCCTCTCGGGGGTATCCTGGAATGGCTTGCGGGCCAAGATGGCTCCAAGATAGCCAAGAACGTCCTGAAACGGCCTCCTAGATGACGGAAGATTATCCGAGTTGGCTCAAGCTGACCTCCAGCATGCCTCCAAGAGGCCTCAGGACGGCCCTAAGACGCTTTCTCGCCACGTCGCTTTAGATGGGCTTCAAGAGGCCTCGAAATGTCTCCAAGGTTGCCCCAAGGGATCCCCAAGAGAGCCCCAAGAGAGCCCCAAAAGGCTTCAAGAGAGCCCCAAAAGAGCCCGAGTCGAGCTCACAGACGGCTCAGAGGCCCTCAAGAGCGCCAGGATAGGACCCCAAGAGGTGAGCTGTCGGGCTCCGGAAGGGGGGCTGTAATTGAGGATCTTCCCCTTGTAATCGATGGCCTTGAAGGACCTCAAAAAGAGACCCGAGAGACCCCCAAGAGAGCTCTGGATGCTCCCAAGATAGCCCCACGAGGGCCCCAAAATGGCTCCAAGAGGCCTCGAAGAGATCCGAGAAGGCCTTTGTAGTTGACTCTTGACTCCTGTCGTCGTAGCCTTGTTTCTTCCACATCCTGCTCTTCCTCCGCCTCCTCCTCTCCTGTCCGTCCCCTCCTCCTCCTCCCACCTTGGGCTTCAAAAGGAGCTAAGTGGGACCACGTCCCTCCCTTTCCTCATCACCTCCTCGCCCTCCTCACCTGCCTCCTCCTCCTTCGTTTTCCTGTCACTCCTCCTTCGAGAGGCCCGCGGAGGCGCTCATGATCGACTCCTGTTACAGATCCCCCCCGAGGAAAAGCCTGCCGTTGACTGCCGAGTGTCTCACAGAGGGCATGCGCGGATGTACTGGTCACTCAAAGTTTTGAGGATGTCTTTTGTGGTTGACTCATGGATGTCTCTGAGAAAACCTTCGAGCCGAATATACAAGAAGACCTCGAAACGAGAGCAAGACAAGCGAAAAGGTGACTGCAGCAGATGTGGCCCAGAACGCAGGCGCAGGCACCAGAACAAGGCGCAACGTCGACTCAAGCCCAGAATTGAGGAGCAACTCTTTTCGAGATGCCGTGAGCCGAAACACTGCTGGTGGGAAAGAAGCGCCGTAGAGAGTAAAGGGGAACACGCCTTCGCACCCGACAACTCGATCTCGTGATAGCCGCTGTACGTGGCGTTGGCCGTGCCGCTGTTCGTCGTATTCTTCGTGACGTTCAGGAGCCTTTGCAGCTCAAGGTTTATCCGCTGCAGTTCGGTGTCCTCCTGCCCGCGAGGCCCGATGGCGCCTTGCACCTTCTCACCACACCCCCCCGATGTCGAGAATGGCGAGAGGAAGACGGATGCAGGAACAGTGGCAATACGGAGAGGGCGAGGATTAGCAGCAGCAGCACCAGGAGTAATGCCAGGGGCAGGCGTGGAAGAGCCGGGCAGAGAACGACGAGCATCCCCACAACAGCAGGCTGCGGAAAAAATGGGTTGCGCGCCTATCAGCCACTGCACTCTGGCCTATGCTGATTTTCGGAACCCTCGGAGTCCAGCACGCCCCGGTTGTGCAAGGCTGCAGGCCGTCGATGGGTCAACCTCCGCCTGCTCTTACTCGTCGTCCAGCTGCTCCTCCCCCTTCTGCAGGTTGGCTGAGGCACAGAGGCTGCAGATCAGGCAAATCGGGCGGCTCTGGCGGAACAGCTGCAGCAGGTGGAGCACGGCGCAGGGAGAAGGGGCAAGAAAGCATGGATGAGGAAGAACAGACATGTCCGCTTTGTCCTCTGCCTCCTCCTCCTCCTCCTCCTCCTCCTCCTCCTCCTCCTCCTCCTCCTCCTCCCTCCTCCTCCTCCTCCTCCTCCTCCTCCTCCTCCTCCTCCTCCTCCTCCTCCTCCTCTGGCTCCCCCTCCGCCTCCCCCTCCTCCTCCTCCTCCGCCTCCTCCTCCTCCTCCGCCTCCTCCTCCTCCGCCTCCTCCTCCTCCTGGGCCCCCGCCGCCGCCCGGAGGTGGCGAGGCGCTCCCTGAGCAGCACGGCGCTGGTGGCCTGCGCCTCGGCCAACTCGCCGACGAGCTCCGCGTTCTGCTGCTGCAGCAGGGCGGTCTCCAGAGCGGGGGGGTGCAACGTCAGG
>CAUYUJ010018551.1:167500-201436 GCA_963575745.1 Prorocentrum cordatum
TCACCATCATCATCGTCGCCATCAGCATCGTCAGCATCATCATTAGCATCATCATCATCAGCAGTATCCCCATTATCAGCATCATCATCCTCATCAGCATCATCATCAGCAGCATCATCATGATCAGCATCGTCATCATCATCAGCAGCAGCACCATCACCATCATCAAAAGCATCATCATCATCATCAGCAGCAGCAGCAGCATCAGCATCATCAGCAGCAGCATCAGCATCATCATCATCATCATCATCAGCATCATCATCAATATCCTCCTCCTCCTGGACGGTGGCTCGAAAAGCTAGCCGTGTTGGGATCCAAGCCTGGTTAATTAAGGGGCTTGTTGGGGCGCCAACATATCCATAGATGGTTGACTTCCGATTCTAAGACAGAAGTTGAGATGCATATTACCCCCGCTGGTGTTGCCCAAAACCCAAAAGAGCTGATGAGGTATCCTGCAGGTTGTTGGGCCTCACACGGCCATAGAAGTTGAAGGATGGTCTCCTCCAGACTTCCTGCAGTTCCCTGTTGAGACATTGATCACTTGGCCACGTTGTTTGACGGCATTGCACATGGCCTTGAACTCCCCCAAGAAGGTATATATGTGTTTAGCTGCGCGGCGACCCAAAACAACGTCTGAAAAGCCCGTCACTACATGGCCCACCTTCTACCGCGTGTACCCCCGTGCCCGACGGGCATCGTGCAGATACGCGTCCCGCGCGCACGCGCAAGGGGCATTTTCCCACCCCCCCTTCATGCGCATGTTTTTAAAGTGTAAAGATCCGGCACATGCAAGCGAAGTCCCTCGCTCGCGACCCCGTCGCGGCCCGAGAATAGTGCAAACACGTGCTCCGCGAGAACGCGCCAGGCGCATGTTGGCCCGCCCCCCTCCGTTGGGCCCCCCCTTCCGCGCACGCAGTATTACATCCGAAATTTCGCCACCCCCAAGCTTCTGTCCCCTTGGAGTCCCGTGGACACCTTGAAACACGCGCCCCGCGCGCACAAACCAGGGACACGTCGGGCCTCCCCCCTCCGTGCTCGAATATGCACTTGAAATGTATGGCGTGGCAGCGCTGTCGGCGGCGACAGGATCCCAAGCTCCGCGACCTACAAACATTACATGGTGGTTTGGCACAGCCAAACCACCATGCAACGTCAGTTTGTTCATCCGTTGACAGCAGCACGCGTCGCGGCAGCAGAACGCAGTAGCGCGCGAGGGCATGCAAGGCCGGCGATGTGGCTGGCCAACTGCCAGCGCGATTTCAGCATAAGTGCTGGAATCCAAGTAAGATCGCGTTGGGCATGGTACCCGGCGCAGCTGCATCGCACTGCCAGGCGCCGCGGCCTTGCGTTCGTAGCGCCAGGCCCCGCGCGCTCCTCGAAGCGGGAAAACAAGCTCTACACAAAAGAATCGCGCGTGCTCTTGTGAGGCCGGCGAAGACGATGGTACACAAAGGAAATTCCTTTGTGTGCCCCCCGCGTTGGCACTGTAACCAGACCGCACACAAAGGAATTACACGAGACTTCGTGGCACACTGAGGAATCACAGCAACGCCCTTTGGGTTGCGCTTTTCGCGCGCGGTGACAGCTCCGAGCTCGAAAGGAAGGGGGGGCGGGACAAGGCAAAGCAGGGGACGAGGAAAACGAAGAGGAGGGCGAGAAAGAAGCGAAGGAAACAACGGAAGGAAGCCAAGATGCGCGCAAGCGAAGCTAACACTGCGCGCCGAGGCAGTTGCTCGTTCGTTCAATTGGCCGTGGGCATATGAATCCGCCGACCCTGTCGGCGTGTGTGAGGGGCTTTTCCGTTCGACTCGTCGCCTCCGTCGTCTCCGTTCTCCCCCTCCCAGGGCTCTCCTCCTCAAGCGCGCTATCCAAAGCGAAATTAAACGACGTCGTAGTGGAGTCGAAGGGAAGCCCCTTCCCTTTGATCCCTTCCCCGCAGGGGGGGGGGAGGGGGGGGGGGCCGGGGCAGATACGACGCCCGCCGGGGCGCACTTTCCTCGAGCGGGCACGCACGGGATGCACTTCCTCCTCCTCCTGGTCCTCCTCCTCCTCCTTTTCCTCCTCCTCCTCCTCCTCCTCCTGCTCCTCTCCTCCTTCTCCTCCTCCCTCCTCCTCCTCCTCCTCCTCCTCCTCCCGCAGAGGCGTCCCGGGAGCGGGCCCCGAGTCAAAATACCACCCCCCTAGGGCGCATTTTCCTCGAGCGGGCACGCCCGAGATGCACTTCTTCCTCTTCCGGGAGCACGTCCCAAGTCAGAATATCACACTCCCGGGGCGCACTTTCTTCGAGCGGGCACACAAAGGATGCACTTCCTCCTCCTCCTCCTCCTCCTCCTCCTCTCCTCCCTCCTCCTCCTCCTCCTCCTCCTCCTCTCCTCCTCCTCCTCCCTCCTCCTCCTCCTCCTCCTCCTCCTCCTCCCTCCCTCCTCCTCCGCCTCCTCCTCCTCCTCCTCCTCCTCCTCCTCCTCCTCCTCATCCTCCGTTTCCTCCCCCCATTCCTAGCCCTTTCGATCAGGGTCGGCGGCACCTGCCGTCAGGCCTCATCAATAGAAAAAGATGTGTTTGCTGCCTATCGAAAGGACCTTTTGGGAAGGAAACTCGCGCTCTCTTCCCAACTCCCTTGCCCACACCCCGTTGCGAACGCGCGACGATCAGTTTTGGCACGCGGGCAGAGGACTGCCACTTGCTGGTGAGCGGCCTTTTCCACCCGTCACGCGATCCAAACAAATGCGGCCGGCTAAACGCACTTGCCACGCAAACCGCCAGCTCCGAACACCGACGCCACCCCGATCTCCGCATCAGTTCCAGGCACCCTCTCAACGACGCCCCCTTTCTGGCGTAAAACCAATCATACCCTTTGTGCTTATGTGTTCTTCCTGCTCTGATCTACGTGCCCAAGATCTCTACGCACCTGCAAGCGGGGCAGCTCGCTTGCGGCCCCGCCGTGGCCCGATAAACAATGAAAGCACGTGCTCCGCGCGAACGCGCAAGGCGCATGCCAGCCCCGCCCCCTCCATGGCCCCCCCCCGCCCCTTTCCGCGCACGCAGCATCACATCCGAAATCTCGCCACCCCCAAGCTTGGTCCACCCCGGAGCTCCCGTAGACACGTGAAAACGAGTGCCCCGCTCGCACGCACCAGGGGCCTCTTGGGCCTCCCCCCCTCCGCGCACGCACTCTTACGTGTGTTCAAGGATGCGCCAACGGCGAGTTGGGCCCCTCGCTTGCGCCTCCGTCGTGGCCCGAAAAACATGTAAGCACGAGCTCCGCGCAATCGTAAAGGGGCCCTGGGACACAGAAATAAATACACACAAAAAAAAAGATTACCCATAATTTCCCATACCTTCTGGGTTTTCGTCTTCCCCCCACTTCCCATATTTTCCCATATTTTGCGGGGGATCGCCGATTAATTGTGTCTGTGTGTGTTGTTCCCCTCCTGAAAACGCGCCAGGCGCATGTTGGGCCCTCCCTCTGCTGGGCCACCCCCTCCGCGCACGCCACCTCACGTGCGCAGAGAACTCGCCACCCCCAAGCGGGCCCCCCCCCGGGACCCCGTGGACACGTGAGAACACGTGCCCCGCGCGCAGACGCCAGGTGCATGTTGCCCCCCCCCCCCCCCGCGCGCACGTGTCAAGAGTTTGCCGGCTGCAGATCGGATCTCTCGCCTGCTCTGTCTTCCCGAGCCAGAGCAGTCCTCGCGGCCATGCTTGGCTCATGTATCCTCTGGTGTGATGTGGTCCGATCACGGCGAAAACTGCCAGGACACTAGGTCCAGTCGGCTTGGCTGCCAGGATGCCTCGCTCGCGGCCCCGCCGTGGCCCGAGGCGCGTGAGAACACGTGCCGAACGCACGCGTGCCGAGACTCGTGTTGGAGACCCCCCCCCTCCGCTCACGTATTTTTACGTGTCCCACTCCGACGCCTACTGCTCGACACCCTTCTGGTACAGGGCCTTCGGTTAGGTCGGGCCTGTCCCCCTGCAGAAGGACGTGGCGAAAAACAAAAAACTCAAAAATACTAAAAAGATGCCCAAAAATACGCAAAAAAAAATCCCCTGACTATTTCTAAACTAATTTTGAAGGGCGAGGCTACTTCCAGGTCCACATGAACCCCTGTCTATTTCAAGAGTCGAACTTCTTGGAATGTTGTGAATTTTGAAAATTACCCCTGTAGACGGACAGGTCCGACTTAAGCCTTCAGACCGCAAACTGATAGAAAACCCTGGGCCAGAACTCTCACCAGGAAAACACTGGGATTGAAAAAACATACCGTCGGCAATGTCTTCGGCGAGCATTTGTTTCTTCTGTGTCACGTATCTATCTACCCAGCGCAGCAAAAAAACACTGATCAATGTCAATCATCGTTACCGCTGTGATCGTTCCTATCGTTCTCACTGTTGTCGTCGTGATCGCGATGATTGATCGTCGATATCGTCGGAGATCGAAGCCCCCCCAACGCTGCCTCCGAAGGCCGCCCCTGGGCCCCAACACAGGAGAGCCCAGAATCGAATCGATAAGTCGGATCGGCGACCGAAAAGAATCTGAACGGCGGACATCGGCAGCCAAGCTGGGAGAAGTCTAACCGACAGAGATCGGCAGGCCAGGAAAGCCCGAACCGGCATCCAGACCGGAATCCGAACTCGAATCGAGTCGGAGTCGGCCTCGGAATCGAGCCAAATCGGAGGAGTCGACATGAGCCCTGCAACGGCCCGCCCCGCCTCGGGACCGAGCACCACGGGCTCCACCACCCCGGCCAACTGAGACGCGGCGCCGCCGAGGAGCGCTGCCCCCGCGGGCGCCAGCGGCCCCTCGCCGGGCCAGGGAGGCGCGCCGCCCCGCGTCGGCGTCGGCGTCGTCGTCGTCGGCGGCGCGGGCGGCGGAGGCGGCGGCGTCGGCGTCGGCGTCAGCGTCGTCGGCGTCGGCGTCGTCGTCGTCGTCGCCGTCGTCGTCGTCGTCACCGTTGTGTCGTCGTCGTCGTCGTCGTCGTCGTCGTCGTCGTCGTCGTCGTCGTCGTCGTCGTCGTCGTCGTCGTCGTCGTCGTCGTCGCCACCTCGCCGCGGAGCAGCGGCGCGGCTGGCGCAAGCTGCGGCGCCGCGGGGTCGGGGGGCCACCGCGGGTCTTCGCCTGCGGCAGACGCGCGCGCGGGGGGGGAAGAGCCACTGCAAGTCCGCGCCCGTGGGGGGCGCGCGAGGGAGGGAGGGCCCTGAGGCTGGAGACATGGGAGGCCTCCCCTTGTGCTCAGCTCCGCGTTCTTCCCTCCCCCGCTTCCCTTGCCCCCTCCGATCCGAAGCCGCTGCGGCTGTCCACATGACCGCCCGCCTGGCGGTGCCTGTGGGCAGGGGTGCTCAGCATCCGGCATCGGGCCCCGTTCGGGCGGCAGACGGCAGCAGCGGCCACCAGAGGGAGGGCCCTGAGATCTGGGCTCGGGGATCTGCTGACCTGGGTCGACGCAAACCCGGGTCAGCCGGGCCCTGTAGGATCCTGCAGGGTCCTGCAGCATTCTGCAAGATCCTGCACTCGGAGGTGGACAAACCTCCCTTTGGTAAACCACCCTTTAGTGAAGACGGCGTACGGGCCTAAAACCCGCAAAAATGACGGCCGCGACGCCCTCTCACGAACCGAAAACGGCCAATCCGCTAATCGACCTGTCAGGGTAGGAGGTCTATCAACCTCCGATGCACGCAAGCCTGGGTCAGTGCACTCCTGGCTCTGCAGGATCCTGCAAATCCAGCGCTCTGGCTGACCTTCGGTCGGGCGTGTCGGAGTGGACGTCTGGCTGGCAGCGAGGTGCTGCAGCGGGCTGGGGCCTGGGGCGCACGGTCTCTCCCGGGGCCGTAGGCGACCCAAGGAGGAGGAGGAGGAGGAGGAGGAGGAGGAGGAGGAGGAGGTGGAGAGGTGGAGATGGAGGAGGAGGAGGTCGGAGGAGGGAGTAGAAGGGAGGAGGAGGAGGAGGAGGAGGAGGAGGAGGAGGACGGGTCGCCTAAGCCCTTCAAACCCTCCAGCCTGGGGCCCTGGTCGTGGTTTCTCGCGATGTTGCAGCTTTTGCTCGCGGCATCGGGTCTTCTGAGGAGTGTCCTGAGCCTTCCCCGAAGACACGGGAGACTGCCCCGAAGGCGCGGGGGCTTCTGTGAAGTCCCCCGCCGCCTTCTGAGAAGGCATGCACCTTCTCACTCCCCCCCTCGCTCGCCGCCGAGGTGGCTTCTCGCGATGTTGCAGCTTTTGTTCGCACCGTCGGACCCCAGGGGTGGAGCGAGTCCAGCTCTAAGTGAGCAAGAGCTGATGGGGAGCTTCGTCCCCGCTAGTTCCGTCCCCATCTCGATCACCCCGTGGCTGACTCGAGTGTGCGCACTGCCCTGGGGCCTGTCAATGTTCGGTCCAGAACTCGGACCGCGGGCGGCCGCTGGGGACGATCCGACCAGCCCCGGAACGCTCCCGACGAGGCGCAGCTGATGTAAACTACCCAGGATCCTGAAAATCTCGAAAACTCATAAATCATCCGAAAAAAATCGAACACCCTTGTTAGACAAACACAAACACAAATACTGAAACATCGGAAAAACTCAATCCTCATGTTACTCCTCCTCCTCCTCCACAACCTCCTCCTCCTCCTCCAACTCGCCATCAGCAGCAGCATCATCATCAGCATCATCATCATCATCATCATCATCATCATCATCATCATCATCATCATCAACACAATCAGCATCAGCATCAGCATCAGCATCATCATCATCATCGTCATCATCATCATCATCAGCATCATCATCATCATCGTCGTCGTCGTCGTCGTCCGTCGTCGTCATCATCATCACCATCATCATCATCATCATCAGCAGCAGCATCATCATCAGCATCATCATCATTGTCATTGTCATCATCATCATTGCCATCAGCACCATCAACAACAACACCACCACCAACAGCAACAACATGATCATTCGCAGAATCAGCACCATCATCATCATCATCTTCTCATTCATCACCATCATCATCAACATCATCAGCATCAACAACACCATCATCATCATCATCATCATCATCATCATCATCATCATCATCATCATCCTCATCATCACCATCACCATCACCATCACCATCACCATCACATCACCACCGCCGCCACCACTTCCATCATCATCATCATCATCATCAGCAGCAGCAGAAGCAGCAGCATCTTCAGCATCATCATGATCAGCAGCACCATCAAGAACAGCATGATCATCATCATCCTCGTCATCGCCATCATCATCGTGCTCCTCCTCATCGGCATCATCAGTATCCACATCATCATCATCACCATTACCATCAGCATCACCACCACCACCACCACTTCCATCATCATCATCATCATCATCATCGTCATCGCCATCCATCATCATCATCATCATCATCATCAGCACCAGCATCAGCATCAGCATCATCATCATCATCATCATCATCATCATCATCATCATCATCATCATCATTACCACCATCATAATCAACATCATCATCGTCATCATCATAATCATCGTGATCATCATCACCACCACCATCGTACTTGTGCTCCTAGAAATCACCTCCATCAATACCACCACCATCATCAGTATCAGCTTCATCGGTAGTGTCACCCTCATGATCAGAATGATCATCATCACCATCATTATCATCAAGCACGATCATCATCATCATCATCATCATCATCATCATCATCATCATCATCATCATCATCATCATCATCATCATCATCGTCGTAATCAGCATCATCACCATCATCGTAATTACAGATCTACATAAGTATCAGCACCATAGTCGTCATCGCCGTCATCAACATCATCAGCATCATATCATCATCGTAGACATAATCAGAATCAGCAACACCATAATCGTAACTGTCATCATCATCATCATCATCATCATCATCATCATCATCATCATTATCATCATCACCGTCATCATCATCACCGTCCTCATCTTCATCGACATCACAAACAGCAGCATCAGCCGCAGCAACATTTTCAGCAGCAGCAGCATCATCCTCATCATCTTTATCAGCATCAGCAGCAGCATCATCAGAACCGTCATCATCACCGACGCCATCTATCAGAAGCTGAGTCATCATCCGCATCCTCATCATGGCCGCCTGATCGCTGCGGGCCGTGTCCGGCCGCGATCAGGGCCCTTCCTCCCTGAGTACCCGGCGCTGGCCAGGCAGGGAGACACGCCTGCATGTAGAAATTGGGCACAGAAGGGAGAGAGAGAAACGAGGGCGAAAGCGAAGCTTG
This sequence comes from Prorocentrum cordatum, assembly GCA_963575745.1. Classification (NCBI taxonomy): domain Eukaryota; class Dinophyceae; order Prorocentrales; family Prorocentraceae; genus Prorocentrum; species Prorocentrum cordatum. The sequence goes on from CAUYUJ010018551.1 coordinate 175,757, forward strand.
AGAAGGACAGCGTCGCTTCAGGTTTCGGGGTTTGCTCGAAGAAGACGTGCTTCGCCCCTGAAACAAGGCTTCAGCCACCGCGGTGGGGCCAAGGGGGCACGCCACAGGAGCGACGAGGGCCTCCTGGGGTGGAGCCACGAAGGGAGGAGCACGGGACCTCCTTAGCGCCGGAAGCCCTGGAAACCCCCTAAGAGCTCCCTGAGGAGCGTGGCACAGGAGGAGGAGGAGGAAGAGAAGAGAGAAGAGGAGGAGGAAGCGGAGGAGGAGGGAGGATGAGGAGGGATGAAGAGGCAGCACTAGGGGCTAAAGGACAGAGCAAAAGCTCGATGCGCTCGCGCCATGTCTCACACTATACCCCTCCCACCTATCCCCTACCCCTTCCCTAACCATCCTTTGCATCCATGGGGTGTTCCAAGCGAAACCCGATCTCCATAGCGAACACGTCATGCGACGCGCAGCGAAAAAAGGGGGGTCTTGCACGTTGGAGGAGGACGTGGTGGCACATGGACTAGGAGGACGAACAAAAGAAGGTGATGGGGAAACCAGAAGATACCCACACCACTGCATTCGCTCCGGACCTCTCCCAGCGCGCGTTCTGACCAGAAATTCGTGGGGAATCCTGCCGTGGGTGCGAAGACCTCCGAGGATGTCCAGAAAGGCGCCAAACCAAGAGAGGGCAGCGATGTCGGCACCCGTTCCTCCTGAGGAGGAACGAGGAAGGAGGAAGGAATATCGCAGCAGCAGCAGTCGCAGTCTGCAACAGCACTGGTCTTGTCAATCGTTGTCGCAAGCACTGTCTCAGCTCAACTCGTTCTTAAGCGAATGTCTGCTTGTGATTAACAAATCCGTGGGGGGCGCGCGTTTAAGACAATAGTTATGTTGCTCGGGCGAATCGCGGGGTGGCGCCCGCCAGATTGAAAATCAACGGGGCGGCGCCGATGATTAGCGTCGACGCCTGGCCGCCAACGAGGGGCAAGAGGGGGGTTGGACGCAAGGGCGAGCCAGGGCGCCCCTCTTTCTGTCGAACCAATGCGGACATGCGGGCAAGGCGGGCTGGACGAAACTGGAGAGCAACACAGGGGGGTTTGCCACGTTTCGCTGGCACTCTCTGTTTGCTATCGCAACCGCCGTGGATTGGATGATCGGGATGCCCCCCTGCGGCCACGCTTGCCCGTACGATCGAAGGCGCAAGGCCGCAGTACGCATTCCTATGCGCAGTGCCAAAAAAACTTGCACAACCATGTGGCCAAGCAGGATTCCTCGTCGTACGGGTTGCGAAAAGGCGGAGAAGAGGAGGAAAAGGGAGGAAGGAGGAACAGGAGGAAGAGGAGGAGGATGAGGAGGCAGAAGGAAGAAAGACGATGAGAAGGATGATGAGCAGGAACAAGGAGGAACCCTGAGATCCGTCGGTGCGAAAAAAAACATCGCGAGACATCAAGACCAGAGTAAACACCATCTATCTGCAGCATTTTTCAAGCCGGATCGATCTGTGATAGACCCCGAAGCCCGAAGGTGTGAAAAGTAGCAGCGCCCGGATTTGAGGGAAGGACAAAGGAGGGAGGGAGGAGGGAGGAAGGGAGGGGGGAGGGGGGAGGAGGAGGAAGAGGAGGAGGAGGAGGAGGAGGAGGAGGAGGAGGAGGAAGAGGGGGATTGTATGGGGTCCCTCTGTGGACGCCGAGCGCGCCAGCTGCAAAGCGTGCGCGATGCACGGGCCTCACTCCCCCGAGTGAGCAAATCCAGCTCAGCGAGAGCCCAGCTATCCAGAAGCACCTCCGCGCGTCCTGTGCGCAGGTGCTTGCCTCGCTCGAAGCGGCTTCGCCGCTCCTGGGCCATTTTGGCCATCACCAAACCAAACTGGCGGGCTGGGCAAGGTTCTGCCAGCCCGCTCGGCAGCAACTGCGCATAGTGCGCACACTGAACACAATACAGCAGAATGTCGCCTTGCTCAGCAGGCGTGCCCATGGGCGCGATGAACGCGCCCCACAGGACACGCGAGGCTGCGTGCTGCCGCGGCCGTCGCCAGCTCGGGGGCGCCTCGCGCCCACACTCGGAGGCCACCCCAGCCTTCCAACTCCGAAAACTATGCAAGCACTGAACGCGCCGCCAGCGGCCATCAGCCACCTCGCGCAGTTCGCGCTGGGGAAGGCCCAGTCCGACCGCCGGCGCGGGAGACGCACTCGGGGGCAGGTGGGCCCATTCCACCTCGGGAGCTGGGCGACTTGCCAGCACCCGCCCCAAGTACAAGTCACGGCACGCCTCGGCGCACGCGTCTTCCAGGCGTGCCTCGTCTAGAGCGCGCCCGGGCCACAGGTTGAACGCCTGCTTGGACGCGACATCGGTCCACCCGCGCCTTGCTCGGCCCAGCGCCAACCCACGCTGGACTAGACGTGCACATGCACCCGCGCACTCTGGCAGCCAGCACTGCCGCGTCGCCGCCTGCGCGCGCAGGCGACCCGTCTGAGCATTCAGCCCCGAGGTAGACAGCCTGGAGCTCAGCCGCATGAGCGGTAGGAGGGAGCTGAGAAGCGAGAGACTCAAGGAGCTCGCGAATCCCCCCCGCTGCACCGCCGCCCACCCCGCCCCCCGAACTTCCTCGAGGCGGCCAGCGGCGACCGAGCCGCCCCCCGCCAGCGGCTGGCCAGGGCGAAACGCAAAGCGAGTCAGATCTACAGGCAGTTCGTCCTCGAACGCTCGCACCACCATCTTCGCCGGCGCGCTCCGGAGGCCAACCTCGGGCCTGACGGGCAAAAACGGCGCCCCAGGACAGATGGGCCCGACGTCTTCCTCGCCCTCGTTCCAACGCTGCAGGAGGGGGGGGGCGGAGGCGCCACTGTTGTTCGGCCCTCAGCGAAGGCCACGCACACTCCGAGGCGGCGCGCCAGGTCGTCGGCACGACGGAGGCGATGGCCCACTTCTCGAGCGGCGCGAGGTGCTTGGAGCCAACCGCATTGACCACAACCTCCCACCATACTATGGGGAGGTCCTGCTCGCTCAGTCCCCCACGGCGCCCGACGCTGTCGGCGGCCTTCTCCCGCACACGGTCGACGACGTCCTGCAGGCAGGAGAACTCCATGCGCTTCGAGGCGTGCTCGAGGGCCGAGATGCGGCCGATCCGCGGCGAGACGAAGGCGGCGGCGTTCTCGACCTGCAAGCCCACGACCACGGTGGCCGTCAGCGCTGCGCCGATGGGCCCCGCCTCCGCTTCGCCATCCAGGTCGTCCTGTAGGACCTGCTCGAAGACGCGCCTGAGCGCGATGATCGGCAGCACCTTGCCGTGGCGGTGGCGCTGGTCGGTCGCCCTCCACCACTCCTCCATGCACCTGCCCAGCGGCATGAAGGCCGCCATGCCCATCGGGTCCAGCTCAAGGTAGATGGTACCGAAGACGTCGGGCGACATGCGGCCGTGCCCGTAGACCTGCTTGGCGACGCGCCTGAGCCCCTCGGGCTCCTGGAGCGCGAAGCACCTGACCTCGCCTCCCAACTTCTTCATGGGCCGGATCGCGGAGCACAGGATGCGCCCGGTCTTGTTGCAGGCCTCCATGGCACGAAAGCCCAGCCCCATCCTCATCTTCGCCGCCTTCCGCCTTGCCCGTCGCACGTCGCACAGGCCCAGGGCGGACGATTCGCGTGGAAACTCCGCGCCGTCGCTTGCCTGCACGAAAGTCAGCTCCAAGGTGGAGGACCGTCGGGGCAGGCCTGCCCGGCTGTCGACGGCGGCGCACACGCTGGTGCTTGCCCTGCCCCCGCTGTGATGCGCCATCGGCCTTGGGGGGGCCGAGCCCTGCAAGTCTGCGCTTGCCCTCGAGCGCGAGCTCGTCGCTGCCCCACAGGACGGCGCCCTTCGCGTCGGCCACCTGCATCTCGAGCTCGCCATGCAGCACGCCCTCGAGATCGCGCGCGGCCTCCACAAAGATGCCCACGCACGTAGCGCAGTTGCGCGCAACCACCTCCCGGCTGAAGTCGTCGACGCGAACAACGATGCCCACCTCTGGGCGTGCTTCAGCACGCGCCTTCAGCTGGTCTGGCAGCTAGGCCTGGAGCGCGCAGGTCGCCGAGAGGCATCGCGCCACGACGCCACCCTCGGGGCGCAGGGCGCCGCCTGCCAGGCCGCCCAGCACGAGGGCGCGGCGCCACCTGAAGGCCCCGATGATCACCCTGAGCACGCGCAGCGGGAAGCGCGTCTGGCATCCGAGGCGGCGCAGGATTGCGTGGGAGACCTTCTCGAAGGCCTTGGCCAGGTCCCACAACAGGATGAGGTGGGCCACCCCCTCCCCCGTCGCGCCCTCGGCCCACCGCCGCGCGCCGCGCGCAGTCCGTGACCTTGCGCGAGGTGCCCGTGTTGAAGATTCCCCGTTCGCCCAGGTTGTTCTCCAGACACGGAGCTGCCCTTTGCGGCGCCTGCCCCACACTCGGCACAGGCTCCTGAACTGCCCGATGGATCGTCGGCCTCAAGCTGGCTTGCTGCACTGGGCAATAGTCAGCATCTCCTGTTCGTCGGCTGGGAAGACCCCAGCCTCCGTGATGAGGTTGAGTAGCTGGGCGAGCGGCTCCACGAAACTGGGCCAGCCGACGACCTGCTGACCTTGCTGACCTGCCTCGCGGTGAAGAGGCGCCCACGGCGCCGGTGCCCATCGGTCTCGATGGCGGCCGCGATGGCCGCGCGCAGGGAGGGGGGAATCTCGTCGGGCTCGACGGGCGGCCTAGCGCTCTACACTTTGGCCCACTCCTGCTGGCGATTGGTGAGGAGGGCCTCTGGGCAGGCGCCGCGATCCTGGATGCGCTCGACCTTGCCGCCCGCGACCTCTGCCGCATCTTCGCCGGGGCCCTTAGCCCACCTGCATAGCACGGGCGCCCCCCGTAGGTGATCTTCGGCCAATGCTTCCCGCCAGCTCTTCACTTGCCTTCCACGTCGCAAGCCGCCAAGGATGCACTTCCCCACGTGCTCGGCGAGCCCGGCCGCCCCCGCGGCGGCTGACCTGGCCCGGCGGCGCCGCGGCCGCAGGCAGCTGAGGGCGCGCTTCTTCTGGGCCATTCACCTGCGCGACACCGCTGGGACTGCAGCCCCCCTGCGGGCGCGGGGCCCCTAGGCTCAGCCACACTCTCAGCGCCAGCTATAGTTGAGGGATGAAAAAACGACCCTACCCTGGGTTACAAGTGCGTGGCATGTAAACCAGCTGGGAACCACCAAAGCCTAGAACCGCCAGGACGCGGCACATCACGCCAGTGCACCGTGTCAGCCCACAGGAGTTTCAGCGCACAGCGCCTCGTAAACCAGGGTAGGGGCGTTTTTTACGCCCTTGATATAGGGCCGCTGCCGCCGTGGTCCTCGAATCCGCGCTCGAGGAAGTCCTGCTCTGCATCCAGATCTGCGACTGGATCAGCATCAGGATTGTTGGGGTCGTTGGCTGGGCATGCCACATCACCGCCGTAGCTGCTCGTCACGTCCTGCTCGTAACTGGTCGAACTGTCCACCGTGGAGCGGTCGCGCGGCTGCGCCTGCCTCGGGGGGGGTCTTCGGGTGCTCACCGAGCTGCCCCCCCACCCCCCTTGGCCATCACGCCACCACTCTAAGCTGCCGAGGCCCCGCCCGCGCTGCCTCTCCAGCAGCGGCACGCTCTCCACCCCGCACTCCAACGGTGCACGGGGGGCCCATGGGCACCTCGGCGGCCCCCGAGGATGTCCACCTCGCCAGCTGCGTTCACCGAGAGGTTCACCTTGGACATCATCCCGCCCAACTGCGATCTCGATATCCTCGGGGGTGGACTGGGCCAGGTGGCGCCACGCGTCGCAGTCACGCGCGCTGCACGGCGGCGCGGCACGCCTGGATAGCCCCTCGCAGCCTCCTGCAGTGGTGGTCGGGCGGGCCCCTGCCGCTGGAGGCCCACTCGAACTGCTGCTGCGCCAACCCCTTGATCTGCTAGCTGCCCTGCCAGCCAGATTAAGGCTCTGCCCAGCGTGGCCATGGCGCTGTCTTCGCTGACCCAGACCTCGGGCAGCGGGGCCTGCTTGCACTTGATGGGGCATGCCCACAGCTGCATGGCCTCGGCATCTCGGTCAACGATGCCCTGGAAGTCGGCGCGCGCAGTATCCAGCCACGTAACGCGCGCGCGCTGTCGACGGTCGTCTGCTTCTCGCCAAGGGCGAGCGCGGGTGGTCCGGAAGGCCCCGGTACGATTGAACAGCCTCGACCTGGTTGTCACTCCAGTCGGGCGGCTGCTGCATCGGCCCTACTGGGCAGGCGGTGGGCATACACGCCGCACTGCACGGGGCCTCAACCACGGGCCACTCGGCCTCGAGCATCACCTGCATACTGATGGCGTCGCGCGTGGCCAGGCCGACGGACGGGTCGACCTCGGGCGGCTGCGCGGCTGCTGCTGCGCGCCCTCCTGTGACAATCTAGCCCCTGATCGCGTCGGCCCCCCCCGCTGGCGCGGCAGGCGGGGTCGTTCGAGATATGCGCCTGGCGCTCTGGCCCACGGAAACCCGCGCAATTGGTCAGGTCGTCGGGGTCCATGTTCCAGTCCCCGCCCATGATCCAGGGGCGGCCGCGCCGCGCCTGGTGCACCTTGAGCTTGCGCAGGATGTCGACGTTCTGGCCCGAGCCCGATGCCCACCTCCAAGTAGACAGAGTAGAGCGCGACCACGCCCATCCCGGGCAGACGAGCGCACCCAACACACGCTCTCCCTGGCCACTGGACCTGGCCCTTCGAGTCGCGCTAGAAGGCGATGCACCTCTCGGCTAGCACGGCAACGCCCCCTGGGGCCCCTCGCGCTGGACGGTGGCAGGGGCGAACGGCATCGCCCGGCCTTGGTTCCTCAAAGTTCGCCTGATCTCCAAAAGTCGCCCGCGAGACTGCTCGCGTTCTTGCGCGGACAAGATGGCGTCGGGGACCAGCGGCAAAATGTCGCGCCCAGTTCCCCCCGGGGGCGATGCTGGCTGCGAAAAAACCGAGGCGCCGGTGCTGGACCCCCCACGAGGAGCTCGCAGAAAATAGCAACGCCTCAGCCTGAGACCTCCCTCGCGGACTAAACCCGTCGCCGCTTCTCGGCCATGGCCAGGCGCGCGACGAGTTCCTCGAGGGCCCTCTCGCTGTCCTGGGAGCTACATGCCTCGCGGATCTCGTCGAAATCGTTCTCACCCAGGTCGGGCTCCACGGGCGCGGGCGCGCTGACGGCTTGGTCTGCGTCCGCGGCGCCTCCATCATCAGGCCTAGCGCTGGCCACGCATGCTCGGTGCATGGCGCGCAGCTTTGCCACCGTCTCCACCACTGGCACCTCCAGGGAAGCGGCCTCGGGCGCCAGAGCCAGGAAGCGCCGAGCCTGCGTAGGGGCATCGTCAGTATTTCGGCTGGCCCAGCGGCATGGCGCGCACCATGGCCTGGTCGAGACTGGTCTCGAGCTCGGCGACGTTGGCGATGGCCTGCGCGACGGCGGCCTGCCGCGACGACGTCCTGCTGCTTGCCCACCAAATTGGCCTCGAGCTGCGCGCGTCGGGCCATAGCGTTTTCCAGCTAGGCGCCGCGCGAGGTGACCTCTGCCCGCGGCCACCTGGCGGCGACCCTGCGATGCCTGAGCTCGGCGAAGTCCTGCTCCAGGCTGGCCGCGTCGATGCCGCCCGAGCGGAGAGCGGGGATCGTCTCCTCGAGGCTGACGATCTTGGCATCCACCTCCGGGAGCTCAGAATCGACGGCAGGGGCTGCAGCTGCGGCATCAGGCGCGGCGCCATCGACTCCGAAGCGCTCAGGGCGGAGCTGGAGGTGGCCTGCCACAACCCCGCCTGTGGCAAGCCGCTCGAGCGCTGCCGCGAGCGTGGCGACGCTGGCCTCGAGGCGCCGGCGCCCTGCTCTGTCGGCCCACAGCCCGTCTCGGCAGCAACCAGGGCACCTCCAGAACGGCCCCTCGGGCCCCAGCGGCACCTCGCGGTTGTGCCAGCGCCAAGGACAGCAGCGCCAGAAGGGCTTCGGCCGCGTGGGCGCGGCGCCCGCGCGCTCGCCCCGATGCCCGCGAAAGGCCGCCCGGGCCTTCGCCGGCCGCGGGGCGCGGCGGGCACTGGCCCGTCGCCTCCGCGGCTTCCCGCGCCAGGCAGGCGACCGCGAGCGAGACCGCCCGCGGGGGGCGGCGGCGCCGCCGTCACAGCGCGCCACGCCAGGGGCGCAACGCGGCACCGCGGGCCCGAGGTTGCGGCGGGCCCGCGGCGACCAGGGGCTCGGCGCGGGCGGACAGCCCGAGAAGACGACCGACGACGACGAACGACAAACGTCCCCGACGACTGCCAGCTGCGCCACGGGGGCCCGCCCGCGCACTTCAACAAGCCGTGCCTGAACCAAAATCTCGCAGTCTCGCCCGCTCTCTCGGCGGGGCGACGCACGGCCAGCGCTCTAAGTCACGGCGCAAGATGCAGCAGAGATCGGGAAAAAAACAGCGACAGAGAACAGAGCAGCATATGAGAGAGGCAACAAGGGGAAAAAGCGAAGCGCGAGAAGAGGCAGAGGCAAGAGCGAAAGAGGGCGGAAGCGACGGAAGAAGGGCTGGGACAGACGAGAGACAAAGACAAACAAGGAAATGAAGCATACAGTCACCTAGCTCCTCTCCACAGATCCCGCAAGCCTCTGCGGGCACCCGAAAGCGACCAGTCATGCACCAAGCATTGCATATAATTTTGAGAACGCTGGGAAAATACAGGAAACCGCGCGCTTCCCTATCCGACTCAAAGCTAGATACACGAAGTCGGGCTGGTGAGGGACGGGAGCGGCGCCGAATTTAGCGAGACGACGCGCGAGGGCGGCGCGAAGAGAGAAGGGGGTCAGCTCGCGAAAGGCAGATTCAGTAGCGGCCTGGAATCTCGGGGTACCGAACGACGGAACAGTCGAGATGGCGACGAGCACGTTGCAATTCTGAATCATACGATGGACGGCGGACTTCGCCCATGCACCGCTGCTCCTCCACGCGAGCAGCCTGTCGTCATCAAACTCGGCCGGCTCAAACAGCATCTTGGCGGCGTAGCAGACCGGCGACATGGTGGCGGCACACAACACAGCTGCACGCCCTGCAGGAAGAAGAGCCTTTATCTGTATAGGACCCCCCCCCCCCTCCTTGAGGTTATCTAGGATCCCGTGGGCGAGTCTGTTGTTGGGCGCATTTGCAATGACTTGCTGGGCCCTCCTCGCCGCGCGGATCACCGGGGGGGTCGGCGGGTAGAATTGCTCGATGTGGGACAGGGCGGAGGAGGCAAGTACATTGGAAACCGCTATGGATTTACATCACCCCAGCCCCCGACTGCACTTGGTTTCGAAAGCCCGATGCAGACATTTGGCCGCGGGGGCCCCCCAGCTAAGCTCTTGCCCTTGGAGTCCGAGGGTGATCCCTAGATACGCCCCTACAGGTAGGAAAACGAGATTGTCACCAATGCCCTGCCCCTGAGCGAGCGCCGCGCACTCCTCGGCACTGGCACGGCTGAGCGGCACGAGCACAAACTTCCGCACATGCACGTGGAGCCCCGCGGCTCGACCAGCGACCAGCCACGCACCTTGAACGATTCGAAGATGTTGCGCGCGACAACGCCGACGTCGTCGGCAAGGGCCCCGAGACAGCTCAACTGACAAGCGATACGGGCGAGTATATACCTCAAAATCGGGCCCATCGCTAGACGGAAGGTAGTGACAGATAGCGGGCAGCCCTGTTTATCCCTCTGGAAGGCGGCGTTAGAGGCCGAACGGAGCCCACAGAAGTTAATGGAAACCTTAACGTCGACATCAAGCATACGCATTGCTAGAATAATGCGCGGTGGAATCCCGCAACCGTCAGAACCCAAAAGGTCATGCACTGCAGAAGGCTAGGAAGCGCAGCCTTCACGTCATAGCATATGGTACCAGCATGCTGATGTCCGCATTGCGGACACCAGGATGCAGCCCTACTTCCAAGGTTGATGAGATTCTCGTTCATGCACCTACCAGTGATGAGGCCTCGCTGGCTTCCTATCACCGTTTGGGCAGCGACCGATGGAAAAGAGCGGTTGGCGGCGAGAAGATGAGTTTGTCGTCGGAACTGCTAGGGGCGATGGGACGCGCAGTTCCAGGCCCCCTCAGAAAGGAGAGGGGGGCACCAATCGGATCGCTACCCTTGGCGAGGAAAACAACCATGCCACTGTTAAAACCGACGGGGGATATGCCCTCGTCGACGAGGGCGCAGTAGAGACTGAAAACCGCATCGGCGACTGCTGGGCCCCCTCGGGAACAGCAGCTGCATGGGGCGCCGTCGGGGACAAGGGACGAGTCAGAGACTGCGGGAATGAACTCCCGAAACTCAGGAGGCTCTACTTTCCAGAAAATACAAGAAGGACACGGTTGAACATAGTCTGGCGACAGTCGGCGATCAGGCTCGGAGCTCGTAGAGAAACTGCGCCCCCCCCAAATGCTCGGCAAGTTTCACGGCGCCTAGATCTGGATCGGCGATGGCCTGGCCAGTCGGATCCAAAATGCCCGAGAGCGAGATGCTGCGACGCCACCCCACGCGCACACACACACACACACACACACACACACCACCCCCACCCCCCCACCCCGAAACGGTACGAATTACAACCGACTGGTCCCAATACCAACCGTCCGGAGCGAATTGCCACCAGAAATGGGACCAACTACAACCATGGGATATTCAGAAGTACTTCTTTCTTCTTCAGAAGTATTTTTCCGTCTTGAGAAACCTGACCGGACAAGAACGGGAAGCGCCGTTTTTTATCCACCACGCGCGTCAGAGACCGTATTGGCGAGAACGTCAGAGAAACCCATAAACGCAACAGAACAGACTAAATGATGGCCCGCCGCGCTGGTCTGTCGAGGCGGTCTGCTGCCCTGGCCACATCATGGCGTCGACACCGTGCTTGTCTCTCGGCCACGCGGGCCCCCACCCGTTGTCGCCCAGCCTACTTTTTCTGTTCCAGCCTGTCTTGTCTTTTGTTTGTCCGTCGTCGTCGTCGTCGCGTGCCTTTCCTTTGTCGTGGTCGTCATTTTCATTATAATCGTCCGCTGTTGCCGTTCTCGCTGTCGCCGTCGTTATCATTTTACGATTGCGGTCGTTTTTCTGATTGTTTTTTGTTGTTGGATTCCGTGTTCGGTTGGTTTTTGTGTTATGTTTGCGGTCGTTTTCTGTCATCGTTTTTTGTCGTAATTTTCGAGATCGTTATTGACGAAGACGACGAAGACGACGACGACGACGACGACGACGACGACGACGACGACGACGACGACGAAGACCCGTGCCGGCTGGCTCGGGGTGCCCGCGTCCCTCTGCTGCCGCAGGCCTCCGCCAGCGAGTTCCGAAGTGCGGGCCCGTACCCCTTAGTTAGAGAAAATTAAGCCCCAGAGCCAACGGTGCACGCTGGAGGCGCTTCCCGTCATCCTCGAGTTCGTCTGGAGGCCGTCTCGAGGCCGTCCTGAGGACATCCTGGGCCGCCCTGGCGGCACCGCGGGTCGTCTTGGGGGCCGTCCTGGAGGCTCTTTGGGGTCTCTTGGGCCGTCTTGGGACATCTGTGTGGTCTGCCGTGCTCCTGTGCGGTCTGCCGTGCTCCTGTGGTCTGCCGTGTTCCTTTGGGGTCTGCCGTGCTCCTGTGGAGTTTGCCGTGCGAACGTGTGGTCTGCCGTGCTCCTGTGTGGTCTGGCGTGCTCCTGTATGGTCTGCCGTGCTCTTGTGTGGTTTGCCGTGCTCCTGTGTGGTCTGCCGTGCTCCCGTGGGGTCTGCCGTGTCCTGCGTGGTCTGCCGTGCTCCTGTGTGGTCTGCCGTGCTCCTGTGTGGTCTGCCGTGCTCCTTCTTGGTCTGCCGTGCTCATGTGCGGTCTGCCGTGCTCCTGTGCGGTCTGCCGTGCGAACGTGTGGACTGCCGTGCTCATTTGGGGTCTGCCTTGCTCCTTTGTGGTTTGCCGCGCTCCTGTGTGGTCTGCCGTGCTCCTGTGTGGTCAGCAGACCCAGGGCTGAGGGAAGGCTGGAGCAGTGCTCTGGTGGTCCTTCACCCGCCCAGCTCCGTCCCCTCCCACTCTGGACCGATCTTGCGGGAAGCTGGCTTGTGGCAGCGCATCGCGCGTCCATAGCGTTCGTGTGCTTGCTTTTACCTCCTTTAATGTCTGCTCCACCTCTCCTTGAGACGCAGAAGCCTCCGAGCGCCGGGAGCAGAAATGATGCACTTTCGAAAAATCTGTTTGGATGAGTTTTGTTAGCGCGGCCTCGGAATTCAATTTTTCCGGCGACGGCCAGAGCCGACGCCAGCGCTGGATCCGGCCCGGGCGCTTGCGGCCCGGGCGTTCGAGCGCCGGCCTGGGTGCCGGAATCGGCCCGGAAGGGGTTCCAGGGCGCCGGGAGCAGAAAATCAATATTTTCGAAAGAAAAATATGTCTTGGAGTGGCCTTTTTTCCGCACCGCCTCGGAATTCAATTTTCCGGCGCCGGCCGGCGCCGGAACCGGCCCGGGCGCTGGCCCGGGTGCTGGCCCAGGCGTTCGGCTCGAGCGCCGGCCCGGGTGCCGGAAGCGGCCCGGAAGGGGTTCCCGGGCGCCGGGAGCAGAAAATCAATATTTTCGAAAGAAAAATATGTCTTGGAGTGGCCTTTTTTCGGCACCGCCTCGGAATTCAATTTTCCGGCGCCGGCCGGCGCCGGAACCGGCCCGGGCGCTGGCCCGGGTGCTGGCCCGGGCGTTTGGCTCGAGCGCCGGCCCGGGTGCCAGAAGCGGCCCGGAAGGGCGCCGGGAGCAGAAAATCAATATTTTCGAAAGAAAAATGTCTTGGAGTGGCCTTTTTTCGGCACCGCCTCGGAATTCAATTTTCCGGCGCCGGCCGGCGCCGGAACCGGCCCGGGCGCTGGCCCGGGTGCTGGCCCGGGCGTTTGGCTCGAGCGCCGGCCCGGGTGCCGGAAGCGGCCCGGAAGGGGTTCCCGGGCGCCGGGAGCAGAAAATCAATATTTTCGAAAGAAAAATATGTCTTGGAGTGGCCTTTTTTCGGCACCGCCTCGGAATTCAATTTTCCGGCGCCGGCCGGCGCCGGAACCGGCCCGGGCGCTGGCCCGGGTGCTGGCCCGGCGTTCGGCTCGAGCGCCGGCCCGGGTGCCGGAAGCGGCCCGGAAGGGGTTCCCGGGCGCCGGGAGCAGAAAATCAATATTTTCGAAAGAAAAATGTGTCTTGGAGTGGCCTTTTTTCGGCACCGCCTCGGAATTCAATTTTCCGGCGCCGGCCGGCGCCGGAACCGGCCCGGGCGCTGGCCCGGGTGCCGGCCCGGGCGTTTGGCTCGAGCGCCGGCCCGGGTGCCGGAATCGGCCCGGAAGGGGTTCCAGGGCGCCGGGAGGAGAAAATCAATATTTTCGAAAGAAAAATATGTCTTGGAGTGGCCTTTTTTCGGCACCGCCTCGGAATTCAATTTTCCGGCGCCGGCCGTGCTCCTGCACTGTCTGCCGTGCTCCTGTGGCGTCTGCCGTGCTCCTGTGTGGTCTGCCGTGCTCCTGTGGTCTGCCGTGCTCATTTGGGGTTTCCCGCGAGCTTGTGGGGTCTGCCGTGCTCCTGTGGGGGAAACGCCAGCGGCGTTCGGGGTACAACAAAAGGCGCGTTTATGTTGTACCTGCGCGCGGTCTGCCGTGCTCCTGTGGGGATTGCCGTGCTCCTGTGTGGTCTGCCGTGCTCCTGTGTGGTTTGCCGTGCTCCTGTGGTCTGCCGTGCTCCTTTGTGGTTTGCCGTGCTCCTGTGGGGTCTGCCGTGCTCCTGTGGGGTCTGCCGTGCTCCTGTGAGGTCTGCGGTGCTCTTGTGTGGTCTGCAGTGCTTCTGTGGTCTGCCGTGCTCATTTGGGATCTGCCGTGCTCGTGTGGTGTCTGCCGTGCTCCTGCGGGATCTGCTGTGCTCCTTGTGTCGTCTCTTTGGTCTGCCGTGCTCGTTTGTGGTCTGCCGTGCTCTTGTGGGGTCTGCCGTGCTCCTGTGTGGTCTGCCGTGCTCCTTTTTTTCCGCCTGCCGTGCTCCTGCTCATTTTCTGAGGACGTCCCTAGCGAAAACGTCATTTTTAACATAAGAGGTTGTAAAACACCTCTGTCGGCATCTCATTTTTTCGAGGATGTCTCGAGCGAAACGCTCATTTTTCATGCACAGCAAAAATTTTTGACATTTTTGAACACCCCGACTTTCTGAGGATGTCTCGAGCGAAACCGTCATTTTTAACATAAGACGTCTTAAACGATAGCCTCCAACACCTCGATTTTTCGAGGATGTCTCGAGCGAAATGGCCATTTTGGGGAACCTGACCGGACAAGAACGGGAAGCGCCGTTTTTTATCCACCACGTGCGTCAGAGACCGTATTGGCGAGAACGTCAGAGAAACCCATAAACGCAACAGAACAGACTAAATGATGGCCTGCCGCGTTCCGACGGCCCAAGACGGCCCAAGAGGCCCCCAAGATCGCTTTAAGATCGCCCAAGAGGCCTTCAAGATGGCCCCGAAACGGCCCAAGAAGTCCCCAAGACGGTCCCAAGAGGGCCCTAACACGGCGCAAGAGGCCTCCAAGACGCCCAAGATGTCTTCCAAGACGGCCAAGATGGCCTCCAAGACGGCTAAGATGGCTCCAAGAGGGCCCCAAGACGGCCCAAGAGGCCTCGAAGACGGTCTGCCGTGCTCCTGTGGTCTGCCGTGCTCCTTTGGGGTCTGCCGTGCTCCTGTGGAGTTTGCCGTGCGAACGTGTGGTCTGCCGTGCTCCTGTGTGGTCTGGCGTGCTCCTGTATGGTCTGCCGTGCTCTTGTGTGGTTTGCCGTGCTCCTGTGTGGTCTGCCGTGCTCCCGTGGGGTCTGCCGTGTCCTGTGTGGTCTGCCGTGCTCCTGTGTGGTCTGCCGTGCTCCTGTGTGGTCAGCAGACCCAGGGCTGAGGGAAGGCTGTAGCAGTGCTCTGGTGGTCCATCACCCGCCCAGCTCCGTCCCCTCCCAGTCTGGACCGATCTTGCGGGAAGCTGGCTTGTGGCAGCGCATCGCGCGTCCATAGCGTTCGTGTGCTTGCTTTTACCTCCTTTAATGTCTGCTCCACCTCTCCTTGAGACGCAGAAGCCTCCGAGCGCCGGGAGCAGAAATGATGCACTTTCGAAAAATCTGTTTGGATGAGTTTTGTTAGCGCGGCCTCGGAATTCAATTTTTCCGGCGACGGCCAGAGCCGACGCCAGCGCTGGATCCGGCTCGGCCGCCAGCCCAGGTGCCGGCCCGGGCGTTCGGTTCGAGCGCCGGCCTGGGTGCCGGAATCGGCCCGGAAGGGGTTCCAGGGCGCCGGGAGCAGAAAATCAATATTTTCGAAAGAAAAATATGTCTTGGAGTGGCCTTTTTTCCGCACCGCCTCGGAATTCAATTTTCCGGCGCCGGCCGGCGCCGGAACCGGCCCGGGCGCTGGCCCGGGTGCTGGCCCAGGCGTTCGGCTCGAGCGCCGGCCCGGGTGCCGGAAGCGGCCCGGAAGGGGTTCCCGGGCGCCGGGAGCAGAAAATCAATATTTTCGAAAGAAAAATATGTCTTGGAGTGGCCTTTTTTCGGCACCGCCTCGGAATTCAATTTTCCGGCGCCGGCCGGCGCCGGAACCGGCCCGGGCGCTGGCCCGGGTGCTGGCCCAGGCGTTCGGCTCGAGCGCCGGCCCGGGTGCCGGAAGCGGCCCGGAAGGGGTTCCCGGGCGCCGGGAGCAGAAAATCAATATTTTCGAAAGAAAAATATGTCTTGGAGTGGCCTTTTTTCGGCACCGCCTCGGAATTCAATTTTCCGGCGCCGGCCGGCGCCGGAACCGGCCCAGGCTGCCGTGCTCCTGTGTGGTCAGCCGTGCTCCTGAGGCGTCTACGGTGCTCTTTTGGGGTCTGCCGTACTCATTTGGGGTCTGCCGTGCTCCTGTGGTCGGCCGTGCTCATTTGGGGTCTGCCGCGCGCCTGTGAGATCTGCCGTGCTCCTGTTGGGGAAACGCCAGCGGCGTTCGGGGTACAACAAAAAGGCGCGTTTATGTTGTACCCGCGCGCGGTCTGCCGTGCTCCTGTGGGTTCCGCCGTGCTCCTGTGGCGTCTGCCGTGCTCCTGTGGCGTCTGCCGGGCTCCTGTGTGGTCTGCCGTGCTCCTTTGTGGTCTGCCGTGCTCCTGTGGAGTCTGCCGTGCTCCTGTGTGGTCTGCCGTGCTCTTGTGGTCTGCCGTGCTCATTTGGGATTTGCCGTGCTCATGTGGGGTCTGCCGTACTCCTGTGTGAGCTGCGGGGCCTGTGAAGGCTAAAAGAAGCCCGAGGCCCACAGAGCCCGTTGGCCCCAGGGCCTCAAGGGCCAACCCTAGGGGCCCCAAGGGAGCCGCCAGGGGAAAGGGCGCGAAGCGCCAAATGCGCGAAGCGCACGATTTCAAAGAAATCAGAAGGCAGCGGGGCGGAGGCGCACCTCACGCCTGACAGCCTCCTCGCTGCATCAACAATGCGGGGCAGAAGACGCTGCCACACGCGCACGCCAAAAGAGGTGACGAGGGGCAGATACAACAGAAAGAGGAAAGTGATGCTGCATCACTCCCCTTCGTCACCTTCAGCGCGACGGCGTCTCTTGCGCCTGTCTTCGCGCGCCGCCTCGGCTGCGGCTGACCACTCAAGGAGGCTCGCTTCGTCGAGCCCGTAGGCGCTCAGCCAAGCCTCCCTCGAGGCCCCAGAGGAGTCAGGCGCCAGGGGCTCAGCCTCCGCCTCACCTGCTGCCGCCGCGCCGCTGGGGGGCCCTCGGCCGGCGTCGGCGGCCACGCCGCCAGGTGCATCATCGGGGCGGACACCCAGCCACTCCAGGAAGCGCACCCTGGCGGCCATCGGCACCACGTCCTCCTTGCGCAAGCTGGGCACGGACGCTCCGACCCTCTTGCTGCCGCTGTGGGGCGTGCCAGCAGGGTGCCGCCCCTGCAACCAGCGCGCCTTCTGGTCTCTCCTGCCCTTGGGAAGCCCAGCCGACCCTGGGCACTGCTCCTTGAGCTTGGGCGCCGCACCTGAGCGCCCGCCCAGCCGCGCGTACGCCCCGCAGTGGGTGCACGCCATCAGCTCCTGCTCGGCGGCTCCCTCCCCGCACTTGGCGTAGGCCAGGACGTGGCCGACGACGACGAAGGCCGTCGCCCCGAGGGAGACGCCACCAGCGCGCGCCGCCGATGCCCACCCGTCGCCCGAACACGGGTCGGGAGGGCGGCTGCTGGCGGGCTCCACCACTGGCACTGCGAAGGATACGGCCGCCCGCTCGCTGCCCTCGGGGAGGCCCTCGCAGTCCTTGACCTCGATCCCCTGCCAGATGAGGGAGGCTTGCGCCACCCAGCACGAGAGCTCCCTCACCACCTCCATCGTGCCAAAGAACTCGCGCCTGGCAGCTGGGCTGGTACGGTGGAGCTCCGCCCCCGCCTTGGCCCAGCGGTCTGCATGTCCGTTGCCACGGAGGTCCGCCTCCGTGATCTTGCCATCCATCACGTCTCTGGCGGTGCAGTGGGCTGCGACCTTGGTCACCTTGAGCGTGTCCACGTCTAGCGACGCGTAGATCCCCTCCCAGAGGTGGGCGTTGGGCTTGTTGGCTGCCGTCGCGTACTTCTTACCCAACGTGAGGCAGCTGACCGTGGACGCACAGTCGATGAGGATCTCGTCAACGCTCGGGCCCAGAAAGCGAGACAGCATCCAGACCGCGAAATCCTCGCCGTCCTTCGCCGTCTGGAACGGGCAGAGGTCCTGGCGCACGCTGCCGTACACCGCGCACTCCATGTTGCCGTCGGAGTCGCACTGCACGATGCTCCATCCCGCACGCCGCAGGCTCTCGTGCTCAGGGTCGAGCGCCGACCCATCCAGATAGAGCCGCCCCCCGAGAAGACCGTCAGCGGGGCGATTGCACCACATGACTGACATGGCGTCTGTCCTCGTGGCGGCCCTCGGTGGCTGAGGGAGCCAGCAGCGCGCGAAACATTCACCCGCCTCCTCGCCACGGCCGCGTGCACGATGCGCACAGCGCCGAAGGCGGTCAGAGGTAGAGTCACGCCTGGCCCCCGCAAGGACAGGACACTCGAACAGCCTGTGCCAGAGGCTGCCGCGGGGGGCCTGACAGGCACAGCAGCGAGCGTGCTCCCTCTCTCCCGCCGAGTGCAGACGGGTCTGGGGCCAGTGGGCGTTGGAAAGGAAGCTCACCACCGCCGCTTTCTCTCTGTGGCTGAGCTTGCTGCCAGGCCCGAGGACCTCCGCGAAGGCCTCCCAGAACAGGGGCGACTGGGGGAGCGCCCCGTGGCCGAGGCGGGCCAGCTCCGACTTGTCCGACGCGCGCCGTGCCCCTGCAGCAGCCAGCAGGCCCAGCTCGCGCGGCCCCAACATGCGCAGGTCCAGGAGATGGCCGTCGTCGGTTGCGAGGCGGGCCCCGTGAACAAGCCTCCAGCCAACCCTGGAGAGCGAGAGGGCCAGGGCATCCACCGGCGTGCGGCAGTGCACCCAAGGGGCTGCTGCCCCCGCGTGCCTCTGCACTGCCTCCTGCACGGCCGACTCGAACATGCGCAGCGGGACCTCCCCCGACTGGAGGAGACTGGCCGCCATCTGCACCGCGGCACGAAGCAGCGCGGGGCTCGGGTCGAGATCGGTGGACTTCATGACCTCCACCACTCTGAGTCTCAACCCGAGCGAGGCGCCCTTAGGGAACTTCCCAGCTGAGCGTACCGCCGCCAGGCGCCACGAATGCAGCTCCCTATCAGGTACGCCAGTCACAGTGCGCCCCCACAGCATCGCCGCGGTGGGCCCAGCACGGTGGACCATCTCGGTAACCGCGCCAGCTGAGCGAAGCACCCCTAGCCTGCGTCCTCGGCGAAGGCCGCTGACCGCACGCACAGCTCCTTCATGAACTCCACGACGAGTGATGTTGGCGTCGGTGCCGAGGTTCCTCGCCTGGAGTCCCCTCTTGAAGGTAAAGCCATGCTCCGCCCAAGCCTCGGAGAGCTCCTTGGCGAGCTGCGGCGACGAGGCCAGGAAGACCGACTTACTCTCGTTGAGTGGGAGGTGCTGCTCACGCAGCTGTCGGACCACTTCACAACTGGCGGCCACCATCTGCAGCTTCACGAGCCGAGCCGTGCCGACCGCCTGGAGAGAAATATCGTCGACAACATTCCTCGGCGTGACCAACGGGCTCGTCGCCCCCGCTGCCAGGAGGGCTCCCAGAACTGGGAGCTTCGCAACTGCTGTCGCACACGCACACCCAGCCAACACCGTTCCCGTAGTGCCGAAGGCGGGGGAGGCCATGCCCGCCGCGAGGATCATCCTAGGGGCCTGGTAGGACGTGAGGAGGCCGCGCAGCAACCTGAGGTTGAACCCGAAACGTACCGCATTCGCCCAGAGAACGTCGTGCCGCACGTGCTCGTAGAACTTGCTGATGTCCAGGAAGAGGCTCGCGGCCTCGAACTGCAGGTTCGACTTCGCGAACCCCGCGAAACAGTTGTGCAGCCAACCAGCCCTCTCACAGTCCCGCCCATCACGTCCCCAGAAGAAGGGGAAGTTGTGGTCAGCCTCCCAGCGCGCACAGCACGGTTGGCGGAGGCGCGACCAGAGCCGCAGGACCAACGGCAGCAGCGCTATGGGCCTTACCCCACCGTCTGCCTTCGGAATGAACACCATCAGGGAGACCTGCCCGTGGATCGATGCAGGGGCCTCGTCGTAGGCCGCCAGGATGTCCAGGATGCGCAGCTGCAGCGCCACTGGCAGAAGGAGGATCTGCCGAGGGTGCAGGGAGTCGCACCCGAGGCCCACCGAGGGGCTGTAGCGCTTGCAGGCTGCCTGGAGCTGCTCCAGCGAGATGGGGGGCAGCTGCCACTCGCCCACGTCCCAGCTGCTGGCCCCTGCGCCCGAGGCAAACCCGTCCTGGAGCCAAAGCTTCTGCCAGACCCTCGTGAGTTCGCCAATCGCTGCCATACCCACCAGCCTCCTGCCCGAGTCGGCGTCCCTGACCGTCGGCGGGGGCGTCGCCTTCGAGAAGCGGTGGGCCAGGCGGCCGCCCTTCTCGACCGCTGTCTGGGCCCAGCTGCGCCAGGCCTGGGCGCTCTGAGCCGCATCGCGGCGCTGCGAAGCACAGAGCAGCCCTTGGAGGTCCCGAACTGCCTCAGGGCTGCCGCGGACGCCCGCCTGGTACACCAGGTCGCTCAACCGCTCAGGAGCCGCGCCAGGAAGACCCTGACCGACCGAGTCGTCCGCCTCCTGCACCGCCTCCAGCAAGAGCTGCGCCCTGAGCTCGGCCTGGTGCTCGTACCAGTCCGCATGCCGAGGGTGCCATCGGCCCGTGCTCTCCGAGCGCACCCGCTGGAGGGCCACGTCGAGGCAACTCCTTAGGCGGTGCGTGAGGAGGCTGAACCTGAACCTGGCTTCCCGCCTGACAAGGGCGCTGAGCGGCTTGAGGGTCAGCCTCGGCCCCTCTCCTCTGCCGAGATGACGGGCCAGGTCAGCTTGGCCGATGCCGTGGATGCCGACCAGGGTGCCTTCTGCAGCTGCCGCCCACTCTCCGAAGGCGACGGAGAGGCTGGTCGGAGCAGAGCCCACGTCCCAGGACCACGAGACCTCCCTGGACGTGACCTGCCCCTTCTTGCCAAACGAGTAACGCACAATCTCCGCGTCCTCGTGTGCCCGAAGGAGCTCAGGGGCTACCTCGGGGAAGCGGGCGGGCCTGGACGGAACCTCGACCAACGCATCAGCCCGCACATCCTGTAGGCGAAGTAGGACAGGGCGATGAGGGTGCAGACCAAAGCCCTCGAGCGTGGTGGCACAGGAGGCCGTGCATGCAGCCAACGCCGCAGAAGCCACGAACCAGTCGTAGAGGTGGTCACAGCCCTCTGCATGGCACGTCGCCTCCGAGGGCCCCAGGACGTGCCCCCGCACTGCCGCGGGCCAGCCCAACTCCTCCAGGGGCTCGGGCTCCATGTTGAAGTCCGCTTGGAGGACCCACGGGATGTCTGCATCGAAGCCCGTCACCTCCGAGATGGCCGAAAACAAGTCGAGGTTGATGCCTCGGGGGCCCAGAGAGTGCTGAAAATAACCAGCAAGCACCAGAAGCCGAAGGCCCGAAGCTGCGGCAATCTCCACTCCGATGAGGCGGTGCCGCAAAGCCGAGGGCAGCGGGGCCGCTTACTCGTCGGCCTGCAAGCCGTCCCGCACCAGGATCGCCACGCCGCCTGAGGTCGCCAGAGGCCCCTGCTTCTCCGTCAACACTGCCGCGTGGAGGAAGGCCACGTACCCCAGGCCTCGAGCCTGGGCCGCCGCACTGGGCAGGCGCTCATGCGGGAGCCTCGTCTCCTGCAGCGCCACGACGTCGGGCCAGTAGTGGTACGCCTTGAAGAAGGCTTCAATGACCTCAATGCTCCTGCTCCAAGTATTGCCATTGCAGCCGAGCAAGACGAGGCCAGCTCGGAGCTGCTGGCCTCCTGCCCTGTCACCAGGCGGCGCCTTGCCGATGACGGCAGCCTCGCGAGCCGCACGCTCCTCGACGCCAGGCTCCATGTCCGCCGAGCCCCTGGTCGCGGGGCCCTCCGCCCCCACCAGGACTGGAGGGGGGACCTGGCCCCGCGCTCCAGCGCTCCTAGACGGCGTCGGCGGGCAGCTCGCCTGCACGGGAGGTGGCCACCGCTGGGGGGGGGGCCGTCCCTCCGCCCCTCCGGTAGCGAGCGGGGGGTGCGCTTGCCCTTCACCAACGGGACCGAGAGCTGCGACGTCGTGGGGCTGAATCCCACCGCTCTCGGCCCCTGACTGGCCGTCGGGGGGCCACCTCGGTGTTCCCGACCGCGCCAGCTGGCTACTTCGGGCAAGGGCCTTGGGCGCCGCCCGCCGCCTGCGAGGGGCTCTGACGCGCCAGCGGCCGTCGCAGCGCCGCCTCCACCTGTCCCAGCAGCTGGGCCCCCGAGCTGTGGAGGCTTGCCACACCAGCCCTCCTGCGTCACCCACGGCGCGGCCCGTACCCTGCAGCAGGAGCCACGGCAGCAGCCGCAGCCACCAAGGGGTCGCCGTCCGAGATGGCCGCCCCTTGCTCTGCGAGGGCCTTGGCGAGGCAGGGCTCCACCTGGGGCCACGCACCCAGAGTCGCTCCGTGCTGGCCACGGGCCACTGCGGGCCCGTAGGGTCCTTCCGCAGACCTGGCCCGTGGGGCGGGCGGCCCAGCCGCGGACTGGCCTGCCCGCGGGCCTCCAGGGGCGGGGGCGGCCACGGGCCCACCTGAGGACACGATGTCAAGCGGCATGTCATCGTCCTCAGTCGCGAGGCCGTCGTCGCCAACGCTGTCGCCCCAGCGCTTCCTGGCCGAGCTGCTGCGGGGTCTGAGCACGTCAGCGACCGCTTCCTTCTGCGTGTTGAGAATGTCGACGATCTCGGAGAACCTGGGGGGCAACTCAGCCCCGTGCTGCTTGAGGAGGTCCGACAGGGCCCCAACCTGCGTGAGCAGCCCCTGGACAGCGTCCCCGAGCGGGCTCGGCACACCACCGACTGCCGCGTTGGCCCTCTGGATCGCCTGCTGCGTGACCTTGGCCTTGGTCTCTTCCAGCTCAGCAATCTGCCCAGTAACTTCATCAACTCCCAACTCGGCCGCAGACAGCTGCTCCTGCTTCTCCGCGATGAGGTCACGCAGCTCAGCCGCATGCAGCTGGAGCTTCTCCCTCTTGGTGCGGGCATTGGCCAGCTGACGCTCGACCTTCTGGATGGCGTTGGCCTCGATGTGGAAGACCGAGTGGGGCGGGCGCCCCGTCCGCTGGGCCTCCTGGGCCGACTGCTCGAGCGCGGCGACCTGGTCCCTGCCCTGCTGGAGGGCCTTCTCCGCCTCCCGCTGGAAGTCCTCCGAGAGCCCGAGCTCCGCGGCCGCCTGGAGCTTGTCGACTCGCTCCTTGGCCGCCACGAGCTGCGCCTGGAGCTCATCGTACTGAGACTTGGCCTCTCCCAAGGAACGCCCACGCCGTGTCCTGCTGTTGGGGGCGCTGCTGGGTGCCGTGCTCCCTGAGAGGGCCCGCTGAGAGGCGGAGCGCCTCGCAGCGCGTTGGTCAGCTCTTCCCCTGGGCTGCTGCACGAACCCGTCGGCGTCCACCCGAGGGGAGACCTTGTCGGAGCGGTACTCCTTCGTCCATGGGGGGGCACTGGTGCCACACGCCTTGCACGTCCAACGCTTGTCGCACCAATTCCAAGCGTTGCAGCCACGCTTAGCACACAACCAGTAAGCCCTCCGAGCAAGCCCCGAGGCAACCTCCGACATGGCGGCTCACCGAGGGACTGGCCGCAGCTTGGCCGAGACACACGGCCCTGCAGGAACGAAGAAGAACAAAATTGGCGAAGCTTCTGGCTCGTGGCAGAGCGCCCCTCGCGCTCAAGAACGCCCGACGGACTCGCGGTCGTCGGGTGCGCCATGGCCTTGAGCCAAAATGGCTACGGACCGTACTCCTGTGTGGTCTGCCGTGCTCCGGTGGTCTGCCGTGCTCCTTTGGGGTCTGCCTTGCTACTGTGGGGTCTGCCGTGCTCCTGTGTGGTCTGCCGTGCTCCTGTGGTTTGCCTTGCTCCTGTGTGGTCTGCCGTGCTCCTTTTGGGTCTGCTCTGCCGTGCTCCTGTGGGGTCTGCCGTGCTCCTGTGGGGTCTGCCGTGCTCTTGTGGGGTCTGCCGTGCTCTTGTGTGGTCTGCCGTGCTCCTTTGTGGTCTGCCGTGCTCCTGTGTGGTCTGCCGTGCTCCTGTGTGGCCTGCCGTGCTCTTGTGTGGTCTGCCGTGCTCCTGTTGGTCTGCCGTGCTCTTCTGTGGTCTGCCGTGCTCCTATGGGGTCTGCCGTTGTTCGGCCGTCTTGAGGGCACTCTTAGGGCATAGTCTGCCGTGCTCCTCGTCTTGGTCTGCCGTGCTCCTCGTCTTGGTCATCCTTTCCGTCGTCTTGAGGGCGCTCTTGGTGCCTGGTCTGCCGTGCTCCTCGTCTTGGTCTGCCGTGCTCCTCTCGGTTCCTAAGCCTGGTCTGCCGTGCTCCTCGTCTTGGTCTGCCGTGCTCCTCTCGGTTCCTACGCGCGGTCTGCCGTGCTCCTGTGGGGAGCACGGCAGACCACAGGTGCCGTGCTCCTATGGGGTCTGCCGTTGTTCGGCCGTCTTGAGGGCACTCTTAGGGCATAGTCTGCCGTGCTCCTCGTCTTGGTCTGCCGTGCTCCTCGTCTTGGTCATCCTTTCCGTCGTCTTGAGGGCGCTCTTGGTGCCTGGTCTGCCGTGCTCCTCGTCTTGGTCTGCCGTGCTCCTCTCGGTTCCTAAGCCTGGTCTGCCGTGCTCCTCGTCGTGGTCTGCCGTGCTCCTCTCGGTTCCTACGCGCGGTCTGCCGTGCTCCTGTGGGGAGCACGGCAGACCACAGGAGCAAGGCAGACCACACAGGAGCACGGCAGACCAAACCTCGATTTTTGGAGGATGTCTCGAGCGAAATGGCCGTGGCCTGCCGTGCTCCACACGGGAGCACGGCAGACCACCTGCTCATTTTCTGAGGACGTCCCGAGCGAAAACGCCTTTTTTGACATAAAAGGTTCTAAAACACCTCTGTCGGCATCTCATTTTTTCGAAGATGTCTCGAGCGAAACGCTCATTTGTCATGCATAACAAAAAAATTTGATATTTTTCAACATCCCGATGTTTTGAGGATGTCTCGAGCGAAACCGTCATTTTTGACATAAGACGTCTTAAACGATAGCCTCCAACACCTCGATTGTTCGAGGATGTCTCGAGCGAAATGGCCATTTTGGGAAATCCGCCAACGAACGGCGCCGTGCAGCCCCGCAACCCATAGATATAAAGATATATATATATATATATATATATATATTTACTCAAGGATTCAGCCAGAACGTCCCGCTTGCTTCTCGTACCTCGAAGACGCTTCCCGTCATGGCCATTTTGGGAAATCCGCCAACGAAAAATCCCGTGCGGCGCGGCAACCCATATAGTTAAAGATATATATATATATATATATATATTTACTCAAGGATTCAGCCAGAACGTCCCGCTTGCTTCTCGTACCTCGAAGACGCTTCCCGTCATACTTCTTTCTTCTTGAGACGTACTTCGGCTCCTTAGGATTCCATCGGATTCCTTAGGATCCTTAGGATTCCTTAGGGTCCTTGGGATCCCTTAGGATCCTTAGGCTTCATTAAGGTCCTTAGGATTCCTGAGGATCCTTGGGAATTCCCCCGGAACCCTCCGGATTCCTTCAGGAATCCTTAGGAATCCTTACGAACCCATAGGAATCCTGAAAAACCTTTAGGCCGACGGAGAAATCCTTAGGCCGACGGAAATAATTTTGGTGCGGGTCCCTCCTCCTATTCATTTTCCTCCTCCTCCTCCCCCCCCTCCTCCTCGTCGACGACGACGACGACGACGACGACTACTACTACTACTACTACACTGCTACTACTACTACTACTACTACTACTACTACTACTACTACTACTACTACTACTACTACTACTACTACTACTACTACTACTACTACTACTACGACTAGTCCAACTACCACTACCCCTACCACTACAACCACCACTACCACTACCATCACCACTACCCCTAGCGCTACTACTACTACGACTACTACTACTACTACTACTACTACTACTACTACTACTACTACTACTACTACTACTACTACTACTACCACTACTACTACTACAACTACTACTACTACTACTACTACTACTACTACTACTACTACTACTACTACTACTACTAC
>CAUYUJ010018552.1:0-5000 GCA_963575745.1 Prorocentrum cordatum
TGTTGGGCGTCGGCCAAGGAGCCGCGAGGGCCTCACCAAATTCACAGGATGCGGCGCAGCGCGAGCGAAAACGCTACGCAACCTCGGGCGCGCTTGCCTGCCTGAGCCGCCGCGCCGCGGGCTGCTGCTTTTACTGCGCAAGCCTTTTGTTGGGCGTCGGCCAAGGAGCCGCGAGGGCCTCACCAAATTCACAGGATGCGACGCAGCGCGAGCGAAAACGCTACTCCAGATTTCGTAATAAAGGGAGGGGGGGGGGGTCTCATTTCGGGGGGGGGTCTCTTCCAGGCTATCTTGGAGGGCCTGGGGGGTCTGGGGACGATGTTTTGGAGGGTTCTCCCACGGGGGAGGTCTGAAATGGCTTGTCTTGGAGGGTCCAGACCCCCTCCCTTTTATTACGAAATCTGGAGTACGCAACCTCGGGCTTGCTTGCCTGAGAGACTTCTGATATAACCCCGACGCGTCAACCTGAGCCACCGTGACGTGAGCCCTGGCCACTCCCGGGGCGCCAACTTCGAATGGCTAAAAGACACGGCTCGTGATCAACGACTTCTTGGGTTGACATCGACTCCTACAGTGTTTTGCATGAGGGGTGTGCATTTTGCTGCGGCGTCCGCGCGTGCCAGCGGCATCTGTGCGGCCACCTCCAGACTGGACAAGAAGTAGAGGCCTCCTAAATAGGGTTCGAGTCGATGAGGTTGGAAGATCGCGCCGATAGCCGATGCAACGGCTATGCATTCATGACGCACAGGCGACGTCGGCGACGCATCGGCGCCAACGGCGTGGAACGTCAGGCTCGACAGCGACCCGCACCGACGCATGGGTGATGCGGAACGGTCCTCTGACCCCATCTACTCCTTGAGCAAGGACTCCTATAGGCCTTCCGCGAAATGCTCCTCGAATTTAAAAAACAAAAACAATGTTCTTAGAGCATAGACCCGATAGGTTAAAACACGCCATTCCCAGCCCGAAACGTTCCAAGATCATGCCGTGCAAACCAACCGAGGCTTTCAGAACTTTCTTTGGCGCCTACTGGCAAGCCAGGACGCAACGCCACTGCTGCTTGAACTCCGACCGCACCTGGGAAACCAGAAGATACTCACACCGCCACAAAACATAATCAAACAATACTCCGAAAATGCTCAAACAATCGTCCCCACACTATTTCCCAAGCCATCCCGTGGTGTTCCTCGTTTTGAAGAGACAGCGCCCCGCGTCCCTCCCGCCTCCTCCTCCTCCCGCTCCTCATCCCTCCTGCTTCCCATTATTGCCTCTGCTCTCCAGTTGCCCATCCCATTTCGTCGCACCCCTCACAGGGTTCGTGGCCCCGTAGGGAGCTCCACCGAAGGCCCCAGTGGCAGCGTTCGCATGCAGTTCCACCCTCATGTCGGCACACCCCTCACAGGGTTCGTGGCCCCGTAGGGAGCTCCATCCAAGGCCCCAGTGGCAGCGTTCGCTTGCAGTTCCACCCTCATGTCGGCACACCGCTCACAGGGTTCGTGGCCCCCTAGGGACGTTCACAGAAGGCCCCAGTGGCAGCGTTCGCATGCAGTTCCACCCTCATGTCGGCGCACCCCTCAAAGGCTTCGTGGCCCCCTAGTCCACCGAAGGCCCCAGTGGCAGCGTTCGCATGCAGTTCCACCCTCATGTCGGCACACCCCTCACAGGGTTCGTGGCCACATAGGGAGCTCCACCGAAGGCCTCAGTGGCAGCGTTCGCGTGCAGTTCCACCCTCATGTCGGCGCACCCCTCAAAGGCTTCGTGGCCCACGGGAGCTCCACCGAAGGCCCCAGTGGCAGCGTTCGCATGCATTCCACCCTCATGTCGGCACACCCCTCACACGGGTTCGTGGCCACATAGGGAGCTCCACCGAAGGCCTCAGTGGCAGCGTTCGCGTGCAGTTCCACCCTCATGTCGGCGCACCCCTCAAAGGCTTCGTGGCCCCACAGGGAGCTCCACCGAAGGCCCCAGTGGCAGCGTTCGCATGCAGTTCCACCCTCATGTCGGCGCACCCCTCACAGGGTTGGTGTCCCCATTGGGAGCTCCACCAAAGGCCCTAGTGGCAGCGTTCGCATGCAGTGCCGCCTTCACTTGGGCGTACCCCTCACAGGGTTCGTGGCCCGATAGGGAGCTCCACCGAAGGCCCCAGTGGCAGCGTTCGAATGCAGTTCCACTCTCATTCCGGCGCACCCCTCACAGGGTTCGTGGCCCCATAGGGAGCTCCACCGAAGGCCCCAGTGGCAGCGTTCGCATGCAGTTACACCCTCATTTCGGCGAACCCCTCAAAAGGTTCGTGGCCCCCCAGGGAGCTCCACCGAAGACGGTACTCACAAGTGCGGCACTCACAAGTGCATTTGGTCTGGTCCTTCGCATCTTGGACATTCCTCCTGTAGAACATTCCCGTGTAGAACACTCCTCCTGTAGAGGGACAGGCCCGACTTAAACCTCGCAGCGCGCGCATGCGGGCAAGGCGGGGGCCCGGGCGCGCACCGGGCACGGGGCACTTGCTGCTGGACGCCCGGCGGGCAGCGCCACGCTCGAGCCCAGAAGCTCCGCGCCAGGAGCGTTCGCTCAAATTCGCCGGCCCAACGGGCCAGGGCGTGCTAAGATCTCTGGTAACTGGTTAACAGTATTAACAGTATTTCTAGTTCGCGCGCGCGGGGCGGCCCCTGGGGGTCCCCCGGCGAAAAGTACCCCGACCAACGCCCGGCCGCCGCCCGACCAAGTCTACTCAGAGATGGTTTTCCTTCTGGGTGCGGCCTCTCAGGCTCCCCAGAGCGCGCTCAGAGTGCCCCAAGAGGCCCCCAAGACTGCCCAAGAGGCCCCCGAGACGCCCAAAGAGCGCTCGAAGACGCCGAAGATGACCCCAAGACGGCCCAAAAGGCCCCCAAGACAGCCCAAGAGGCCTCCAAGACGCCCCAAGAGCCTTCCAAGAGGCCTCCGAAGAGAGCCCCAAGAGGCCAAAATCGTTGATTTTCATTGGTTTTTTTCCGATGTTTTTTGTGTTCTGGCTTTTTCGGCTTCCGGACGCTCCAAGACGGCCCAAGAGGCCCCCAAGACCGCTCCAAGACGGCCCACGAAGCTCCCAAGACGGCGCCGAAACGACCCAAGAGAGCCCTCAAGACGGCCCAAGTGCCGCCCAAGACGGACCAAGAGGCCCCAAGACGGGCCCAAGAGGGACTCAGGAGGGATACCGAGAACTCAAAAATGGAGCCCTCCGTCCCAGAAGGCGCCCAGGAGGTCCCAAAGAGGCCCCAAGAGGCCTCCAAGAGGCCCCAAGATGTCGCCAAGAGGCCCCAGGAGACTCCCAGGAGGCCCAAAAGAAGCCCCAGAAGGCTTCAAACATGTCTCCCAGGCGCCCCCGAACGGCCTCTCAACAGACCCCAAGAGGCCCCCCAAAGAAGCATCTTGACGACGACTCTATTTCGCCCCATCGAGAGACGACCCCAGGGAACTGCTTCACCATCAAAACTCCCCACGCAACGCGTCCGAACGACACCCGCCCCCAAGAGCGCAACATGGGCAACGAACACACAGACAAAAACCAGCGATGCCATATCACGGGCCGGCGGAATGAGCGAAGCGATTCAATAATTCAGATCGACGGTTGGTAGATCCCAAAGAAGATCCAACGTATTGAAAAAATCAAGACGGGAGATTTTGGCAGTTTTCGGCCTCTCGGGGCCCTCGCCGGGCCCCGGGACCGTGAAAACACACTCAGGATGAAAAACCCGTCCTGGGGAATGGGTCGAGGCTTCCGGGGACCCCTTATTGAAAAAAACACGACGTCGGATCTCTGGGATTTGTTGTTCTTCATTGTCATTGTTTGATGCCTCAGGCGGTGAAGTGGCGACAGGCAATGGCTGCGGCATGTGCTAGCAATATGTCGACATACGATGGGTAGATGTTCCAACGGTTGCGAAACACTACAGCAGGACACAAAGTGGAATTGGCTCGACAAGAATCAAGTTCGCGGCCACTACAATCGGAATCAGTTGGAAAACGTTAGCATGTAACCCAGCTAAGAACACCCCAGCTCGCCGAGCGCGGAGCGCTCGGCCCACCTCCGAGGAGGGTGCCCGTAGAGGCCTCCTAGGGGTCCTAGTAGATGGGGTCAGAGGATCGCGGCGCATCGCCAATGCATCGGCGATGCATCGGCGATGCATCGCCGACGTCGGCGACGCATCGGCGACGTCGGCGTGCAGAAAATCGAGCGCCGCATGGAGCCGCATCGTCGATGCATCGGCAATGCGGCACGATCCTTCGACCCCATCTGCTCGGACCCCAGCTATTTGGAGTCCCGAAGCGGTGCGGTGACGGACCGTGCGGTGACCTCGAAATCCCCCAAGACCTCACAGCACGGTCCGTCACCACACGGTCTTGGGACCTCGGAGGCCCCAGTCGCCCGAGACGTCCTCGGAGAACGACCCGAGTCCCAAAACCGTGCGGTGACCCCGAATCCCCACCAACTCACCACACGGTGTGGTCACCACCCCGTGGGCGGCCAGAGGCCGAAGGAGCCCGGAACGCAAAGATCCGATGCCGTGACTTTTCCATGCGGGGTCCCCAGAAGTCTCGACCCGTTCCCCGGGACCGGTTTTTCATCCTGAGTCGTTTTTGTTGGCGGATCCGGGGCCCGGCGAAGGTCCCTCGAGGACGAAGAAGACGAAAAACCTACGTCTTGATGTTTTCAATATGTTGGAGACCGTTCTTTTTTTGATCGGCGATAACCCGGGTTATCCCGGGGGGGTGGGGGGAGGAGGGGGCCGGCCGCCCTTCATATGCCTGCGCCCCTCCCTCCCGCGGACCTGCAAAACCGGCAAAGCTAGGGGGGAGGGGCGGCAAGCCCGATAATCCGGGTTAGACGAGCGCGGCCCGCTACCGGCAAAGTAACTACTCGCAAATGGCCACTGCATCCACACCGGAGAATCTGCGAGAAATCTCATCGAAGCAAACATGTTTTTGTTCGTACGTTTGCGGGGAGGCACTTTGCGAGTAGTGGA